>NW_026469109.1:0-12440 GCF_026875155.1 Cherax quadricarinatus | reverse complement strand
AAGGGGCCGACTGTTTTGATCATTGCCGGGTTACTATGCTCAGAGGAAAGAGGGTAGGTTCCATTCGTTGGGCTTCGATGACGTAATTTTCCTCGGTTGGATTTTCCATAACTATGGGCTCTTTCCATATTCCTTCTTCCGCTAAGTCGTTCCCAATCAATAGGTCTACGTCTTTTATGGGGAAGTTAGTTGGAGACACTCCGATTGACGTCCAGCCTGTAAAAATAGGAGTTTCAACATATAACTTGCACAGGGGTACTCGCGTAGTGGAGCCACCATAAGCTTCCAACAGAGCGTCGAAACCCGTATATGATCTGGCAGGGAATGATAACAGTCCTTCTCTTAATAATGTTAAGTAGGACCCCGTATCCCTAAAGGAATTTACAGTGGACCCCCGCATACCGATTTTAATCCGTGCAAGAGGGGTCATTGTTATGCGAAATAATCGGTATGCGAATGAATTTTCCCCATAAGAAATAATGGAAATCAAATTAATCCGTGCAAGACACCCAAAAGTATGAAAAAAAAATTTTTTTACCACATGAAATGTTAATTTTAATACACACAAACTGAAAAAGGCATGCACACTTACATGACACTTACTTTTAAATTGAAGATCTGGTGATGATTGATGGGATGGGAGGAGGGGAGAGAGAGTGTTAGTGTTTAGAAGGGGAATCCCCTTCCATTAAGACTTGAGGTGTCGAGTCCTTTTCTGGGGTTACTTCCCTTCTTCTTTTAATGCCACTAGGACCAGCTTCAGAGTCACTGGACTTCTTTCGCACAACATATCTGTCCATAGTGGCCTGTACCTCTCGTTCCTTTATGACTTCCCTAAAGTGTTTCACAACCCATTGTCAGTGTACAGGTTGCCAACACGGCTTGCAATAGCTGTGTGAGGGTGATTTTCATCAAAAAAGGTTTGCACTTCAAGCCACTTTGCACACATTTCCTTAATCTTTGTAGTAGGCAACTTCTTCAATTTCTCTCTCCCCTCCTCTGAACCAGTTTCCTCAGGTCTGGCCTCTTGCTGTTAAAGTTGATCTATCAGCTCATCAGTGGTTAGTTCTTCATTGTCCTCCTCCACCAACTCTTCCACATCCTCCCCACTAACCTCCAACCCCAAGGATTTTCCCCAATGCCACAATGAATTCCTCAACTGGCATAATCCTCTCAGGGTTAGCCTCAAACCCTTCAAAATCCCTTTTGTCTACACATTCTGGCCACAGTTTCTTCCAAGCAGAGTTCAAGGTCTTCTTAGTCACTCCCTCCCAAGCCTTACCTATAAGGTTTACACAATTGAGGATATTAAAGTGCTCTCTCCAAAAACTCCCTTAGAGTCAGTTGAGTTTCTGAGGTCACTACAAAGCACCTTTCAAACAGAGCTTTTGTGTACAGTTTTTTGAAGTTTGCAATAACCTGCTGGTCCATGGGGCTGCAGGAGAGGAGTGGTATTAGGAGGCAAAAACTTGATGTTAATGAATTTCATGTCCCCATAAAGTCACTCTGCCATGTCTGTAGGATGACCAGGGCATTGTCTAACACCAGGAGGCACTTAAGTTCTAATTTCTTTTCAGTTAGGTAATCTTTCACATTGGGGGCAAATGCATGGTGTAACCAGTCATAGAAAAAGTCCCTAGTGACCCATGCCTTACTGTTTGCCCTCCACAGCACACACAAATTCTCCTTGAGGACATTCTTTTGCCTGAACGCTCTGGGAGTTCAGAGTGATACACTAATAAAGGCTTAACTTTGCAATCACCAGTAGCATTGGAACACATCAACAAAGTAAGCCTGTCTTTCATAGGCTTATGTCCTGGGAGTGCCTTTTCCTCCTGAGTAATGTAGGTCCTGCTTGGGATTTTCTTCCAAAACAGGCCTGTTTCATCACAATTAAACACTTGTTCAGGTTTCAGTCCTTCAGTCTCTATGTACTCCTTGAATTCATGCACATATTTTTCGGCCGCTTTGTGGTCCGAACTGGCAGCCTCACCATGCCTTATCACACTATGTATGCCACTACGCTTCTTAAATCTCTCAAACCAACCTTTGCTGGCCTTAAATTCACTCACATCAGCACTAGTTGCAGGCATTTTTTTAATTAAATTCTCATGCAACTTCCTAGCCTTTTCGCTTATGTTTCGCTTGAGAGACGCTATCTCCTGCTAGCTGTTTTTTCATTTATCCACACCAATAAGAGTCTCTCAACATCTTTCATCACTTGCGATCTTTGTTTCGAAAACACAGTTAAACCTTTGGCAAGAACAGCTTCCTTGATTGCCTTTCTGGTGCCCACAATAGTAGCGATGGTTTGATTGGGGTTTCTTGTACAACCTGACCAGGTCGGCGATACACACTCAACTTTCATACTTATCAATGATCTCTTTCTTCATCTCTATTGGAATTCTCACCCTTATTGCTGTAGGGTTGGCACTAGAAGCTTTCTTGGGGCCCATGGTCACTTATTTTCCAGAAAAAGCACCGAAAACACTGTAATAATATGAAATATTCCGATTGTATGCTTGGATGTTACCGCGGAGGCTGGCTGGTAAACAATGCCACCGGCGGCACATGTGAGGCTGGCTGAGGGCGCACATTGGACGCGTCTCGGACGAAAATGGGTGAGCGGGTTTTTAAGCGGTATGCGAGGCAAAATTTTTGCGATTAAAGCAAGCGGTATGCGGATTAATCGTTATGTGATGCCATCGGTATGCGGGGGTCCACTGTACTTGCAACAACTGGCTATCGGTAATTCCTACTTTGCTTTTGGAAAAGTAAGGACTCATAGCCCTTGACAAGTTTGACGATGATACCCATATTCTGCTTAGTCAACTAGGAGGGTCTGTTCCTTTTCCTTGGGACAGAGCGCCTACTTTTGGCTGGGATTTCCCTTTGGATAGTCATAGAGGATATTTTTTTGTGTGGGAAAATCTTTTATGATGGACTCCTTCCCTGGCCCCCCAAATACGTTTAAAAACATTGGATTTGAAATGCCCAGCTTCAAACAGTACGAACTTTAAATTTTTTTCCCCATGACCTATCTGGTCAAATGGGAGGGCTGTTTAAATTTTGGTGTTTTTACTTCGGGTTTACTTTTTTCCCCGGGGAGGGGAAAGGGGTTGGGTAGGTCGCTTCCCCGAAAGGTTTCCCGCAGGTTGGGGGCCCCTGGGTTGGGCCTAAAATTTAAAACCCCCGGGCTGCTTTTAGATTGAAACCAAACCACGGGGAAATCCCCCAAATTTTTCTGCCAGAAAGGGGCAGTCTCTAACAACTTTCATTTGGGGAGGGCCCAAAACAAGATACTGGCGAACCCCCCTCGGGAAAAATTTGGGCTTAAAAATTTCTAGTAACTTTAATTGTGATAGATTTTTTAAAAGTCGTGACCCAGAACCCAAAACACCAACATTCAAACCCCACTGTTTTCCCCTCGGGGAAAAAATCTAAATAAGTTTGTCCTGTTTCCGTTTCATGGAATGAAAAGCTTTTTTGGAAATTTAAGGGGGGACATGTCAATGCTTTAAAATTTTTTCTCTTTCCAAACTCGTACTGGCCCATAAAACTCATATGGTAAGGAGGCGACACAAGACTGCCCCCTTTTCCCAAAAAGAGACGTTTGCAGCAATGGGGCCCCCATTTGTTTTTTGGGCCACCCTTTGAACGTGCCTAAATTCTCAAAAATTTCAAAGAATTCATCAATTTCCTGTTTCTTTTAAACTTAGGAAACCATCAGAGCTGTTTTAAATGTAAGTAAAACCCAAATTTTACAGTGCCCCTTCACGTCCCCTTTTTTCCCGGGAAACCCCCTTCTGCTTTGTTTCAAAAAAGAAACCTTTCACGCCAAAATTCTTCCTCGTTTAGCCCTTTTCTAGTTTCGTTTTTGAGAGTTTTGAAAATATAATATCCCGTTCTATTCTCTCTAGTTTTTTGGGCCCGTAAAATTTCCCCCAAGGGGTAATGACCCCCGGGGGAAAATTCGGGCGTCTTTTTCCCCGGAAGATTTTGGGATGAGCACCAGTCCAAAAATTTTTCCTCGCCCTTTTAAAGGGGGTTTTCGTTCCAACCACCGATACAAAACCCCGGGGAAATAAAAAGGGGGGAAGAGTTTTTGGAGCCCTGGACTGAGAAAGAAAGGCCTCGAAACCCCCCGGGCTAAAATTTTCATTATTTAAGGCATTTCCCCCGTCCAAAAAGGAAATTTTTTTCCCTTTCCCGAACGAAAAAAAAAAACTATCTCCCAAATCTAATTCTGGCATTGCTTGGGGTTTCGGAAATAATCTAAAACCTTTAAATTTGGGAAACCCAAGAGTCTCAGGCCCCTAAAGGTATCTATTATAAGGGATATCTTTAAATGTCAAACTATTTGCCAAAAAGCTGAAAATTTTTAAAATGTCAAGATTTGCCCTGTTAATTCATCCCAAAATGACTTTTAATTTTTTTTTGGATCCATTTTCTAATTTTTCGCAAAGGGGCTTAATTTTAATGCAAAACAAAAATGTACTTTCAGGTAAGTAGCTTTCCCCAAAACAACCCTTTTTTTACGCTTAATTTTTCACCCCTAACAAAAGGGGGACAAATAACTCCAATTTTTTTTTAGTTTTTTTTTTAAAATTTCCAATCGTTTTTGGGTTCCCTTGGGATTTTTTTTGGGGGTTTGTGAATTAAAATAACCACAAGCAAAAAATAAATGAAATACTATAAAAGCAAGGAACCCAAACTTACGGCAGCGGCAGCAGCGGCATTTCCCACCAGCTCTTCTTCCCCAAAAAAAATCGGGTCATCAAAAATTGTATGGCCTAAAGTGAAAGTTTAACTACATGAACCCCCCTTTGACCACAAAATGAAACCCCAAAATACAAGAATGTAACCCAAATCTTTACAAAAAAAAGAAAATCTAAGGAAAACACCTGCAACCCAAACACCCGCCTCCGCTGCCCGACAACCCCCTTTAACCCCAAACTCCAAAAAAACAAACCTTCTCCCTTGCTACACAGTATCTACTTCAGTGAACTATGAAAGGATATACAGAAGAAACAACATCAGTAATAAAAAAAATAACAGCAAGGACCCTAGAACTCAACCCTTTTCTACCCACAGGGCACCGGTGTATCATCAACCCCCCTCAACCCCCCCGCCCCCCCAGGGACAACAACAACAACAAACATGGCCGACTCCCCCCCCAACTCCACTCCCCCTTTAAAGGATTCCCCCATGATTACCAGGTTGATTATTCCTGACAATATCAAGGACTACATTTATTGCTAAAAAAACGAAAACAAAAGATATCAAAGCAACACTCGAGCCATGGGGAATCCCAAAATACCCCAAACCCAGAAAAAAGATCCAAAACCTTTAAGAGAAAAATTACATCGGGGAAGTGTTACACAGAAAATACTCTGAAAAACAGCTAAAAGCCAGTCCCCACCGAACAAATAACACAATAAATATGAAGGTTGAAGAAGCAATCAAGGCTGGGAAACAAAAAACTGCACACTCGTAAATGAATACCTTGATTTTTCCCAAAAACGACAAAAAAGAAAAAGATTTAATTGGGCCCGATGCAGTTATAATAAACAATCCACAAAATTCCCAAATGACATAACCCCAAGCCAGTCAAAAAAAACTGCTGTCAGGTAAACAGGACCACGTACAAGTCACAACAAAACAATGAAAAAAAAAAAAACACGTTTGTTGGAAAACCAGGAATAAACAAAAGTTAAAAATTAGACTTCATTTTATACGTAAAAGAAAAAGGGCCTAAAAAAAAACAGCAATTACAATGAAAAATGGAGTGTACATAAATGAGTGTCTAACAAGAAAACGTCAAAAAAACCCTTTTGTCCAGGGTGAGAAAAACTAAACAGGAAAACAAAAAACATCAGTGTTTTTACCGAGATGGGGAAAAAACTAGTAAGGAAAACTTTAAC
The DNA here is from genome assembly GCF_026875155.1 of Cherax quadricarinatus. Taxonomy (NCBI): domain Eukaryota; kingdom Metazoa; phylum Arthropoda; class Malacostraca; order Decapoda; family Parastacidae; genus Cherax; species Cherax quadricarinatus. Next base: position 6,516 of record NW_026469109.1, on the reverse strand, counting down.
AGGGCAACAATATACTATCTCAAACGAACACGATTTTCCCAACCCTTTCCTTTGAAAAGCTGGCATTTCTGTAACAGATTAAATAAAACCCCTTTAAACCCCTTTTAGGGCCCCGTAGATCTACGGGTTTTTTGGGGAGTTCCAAACCGAGATCTATGCCAAAATTTCTAGCGCGTCAAATTAGCATGAAAGCGCTATGGCCTACATGAAGAATGGGTCTGCCCCGTGGGTGTGCGCCATAAACAAAAATCTAGGCCCCTGCATAGCATTTGGGAACGCGGCTCAGTCACCCTTGTTCCCCATGCCTCGTCGCAGTAGCTCTCACTTCCCGGAAATTGGGACTCTCCTCTTCCTGTCGTAGTTCTGACCTGAGGAAGTGGAAAGAAGACGAATTCTACGGCTTTGATAATTTAGTGACCGAAAATAATGACCAGGATATCGTTTAATGTGAGAAAACCCCGACGACCTCGACCTTATACCTCGGGTGGCACTCGTACTCACGGTCGGGTGTTCCTAAAGTAAGAAAAAACTAATATTTTCCCGTGGCAGGGCTCTACTTCAGTAATGCCGATGATCTGTGTGGATTGTGATTTTATTGGCCTCGACGATAAATCGAGAGTGATAGTGAGGAAACATATTCACCAGTAAGCGTCGGTATTTCGCCGCCGCATGCGCTCGGTAGTGTACCCTTTTGGCCCAGGGACGAGTTAATCCCGGACATCCCGGAGTACATCCCGGGGCCCCCTACACCCGTTTTACGTAGTGATAGTGAGGATGATGTGGCTACACTTGGCATGGATGGGCCACAGGCATCAGTGGATGGTGTTAGTGGTGCTGGTGGTGGTAGTGGCACCACCATGGCGTGACTCACGGGTGCCACGCGGGGACCCACGCTGCTGACTCTCCAGTTCAAGGACAAAGCGGAGCGTCACCCACCAGCCCCCCACAACCACCCGTACAACCACCTATGATGTCCAGTATCCACCAGCAAACCGTATCTGGGATTGGCAGCAAAATCCCAATTTTGTTCCCAGCCCTCACCACTTTGATGACTCTCAAGTGGAATTCTACCTACCTGTCCCTTGGAACCACGGCCAATGAACGGGATTCTTTGAATTATTCTTTGACCAGCCTTTGAGGGAAAATTTAAATTGTCAGGGAAAAGTAAATAAGTTTTTTCAGAAAACCATGGCAAATACGATCTTATAAACCACAGTCAAGACTACACGGGTTGGAAAGAGACGACTGTTGCAGAAATGTTTTTGCTTTTTTGCAACAATAATGCTTATGCCTCTTTGTCTATAAGCATAATATAAAAAGCATACTGGTCCACAGATCGGCTAATTTGTACCCCATCCTTCAGTGAAAATAATACCAGTGAACAGGTTTTTTCTTACTTTTTACGTATGTTGCACTTCTCTGACAAAACCAGGCCTGACAAAAGTGACAGGTTAACAAGATTAGAAATGTTTTCATGTATCTCAAACAAAAGTTCAGGATATATTTTTTTATCCATTCAAGAATCTTGTAACTGATGAGTCTTTGATTTTGTTCAAAGTTTAACTGTCATTCAAGCAGTATAAAAACCGAGCAAGAGGAACCGCTTTGGTATAAAATTGTTTTTTACTCTGTGATTGTGACAGTGGCCTGGTGTTGGATATTGTTGTATACACGGGTAGTAAAACATTGAAAGATACCAAGATGTTATTGGGTATCTCAGGTGACGTAGTTTAGAAACATGATGGCACCTTATCTTGGTAAGGGCCTACAAATTTATACCGATAACTGGTACACAAGCCCATTACTCAGTGATTTCATGCGAGTGGGAAAAAGAAAATATGTGTGTGGCACAGTGCCCTTCTAATCGTAAACATATGCCCAGGCTCAACGCAGGTGTTCATGGTGATGACGTGCAGGTGTTTACTGCCAATGACATCATGGCAAATTTCGGTGGCATGACAAACGAGATGTCAATTGTTGACAACCATTCACCGTAATGAAAAAGCAAGACAGTGGCAAAGTTGATCGAGTGACTAAAGAACGTAAATTTGAAAACCAGTGGCAGTGATTGATTATACACAAAACAAGCGCTTGGTTGACAAGTGTGACATGCAGATTGGTTTTGTTGACCGTGTTTCGAAGAGTTACAAGTGGGACATGAAACTTTTCTTCCATCTCATGGACATTTCCAATGCTGAATGCATATAATATTACCAAATTAAGACTGGTAACAGACCACCGTATGGTGAATTTTGTTTGTCCCGTTGTCAGACAAACAATGAAAACAATGACAACAATGAAGTACCAGGTAACAACCACCTGCAATACAACATGGGCCTCGAATTCATCACAATATACCCAAGCGTTTTAGGAGAGAAGGTGATCATTCATAATTTCAGCTTCCTTCAACTCAAAAGAAATTTGCTCAGAAGAGATGCATTTTCTGTGCACAAACAAAACGACGGCAACAAAGACGCAAAGACACCGATTTATGTGTGAGGAATGTAAGGTGCCCTCTGTGCATGGTGCCTTGTTTCAAAGGGGTTCCACAAGCTCCACAGTTTTTAAAACCATGTCCAGTGATTGTAAATATGTAAATATATGATAGAACATTAGTATTAACAATATTTGTGCATGTTTATTGTAATAAACAACAGTGGTAAACAATAATATGATAATAACTTTAGTGCGGTTATTGTGTTCAATACAGTGAGTAATATATACAGTGGAAACCCCCCCATAACGATTACCTCCGAATGCGACCAATTATGTAAGTGTATTTATGTAAGTGCGTTTGTACGTGTATGTTTGGGGGTCTGAAAAAGGACTAATCTACTTCACAATATTTCTTATGGGAACAAATTCGGTCAGTAAATGGCACCTGAACATACTTCTGGAGTGAAAAATATCGTTAACCAGGGTCCACTGTATATCAATTATATACAGTATTGTCTCTCCAGCCCCAAATGTTATAGGAATAGAAAAAAATTGGAAAAGAAAAGAAAAAACAACTAAAACAACAAAATAATATAATACGCGTATGGAATTCGTCGATGTTGCCGCCACACATCATTTTCTATAAACTTCTTGGCCCCTGTATCTCGGTAAGTAATGATCAATTCTAATTTTTTTGTTTTATTACCTTCACAAACATATGCTCTTTAATTCTGTAAGAAAAATAATTTTTTTTTTTTTCAAAATTTCTTGGACACTGGGGCGTGACTTCAGATTTTTGGGCCCTTTGGGCCCTGAAAGGGTTAATACATATATACGTGTGGTGCATTAGTGTACTACTAATTATTGTGCATTATTATTTTTATTATTTTTTTCATCACAAGCTAATGCTAACTACCTCCAATACTTTTTTACTTCTTTCTTACGCTATTAATTGCTCATAATTTTATGTTACAAGTCAAATCTTACTCCAAATTAATATTATTCATTTGTTCTTACCCGTCCTTTTAATTTTGTTTACCCACTACTTTTTTTTTAGTCACTTTTTTTTGGGGGGCAATTTGTGTTTTCCAATTTTTTTTTTGCAAGTACCAAAACTATCTTTTGCTAGCTAGTCCCAACACCTATTTTTTTTTTTTTTTATTTTTTATTGTGCAATAAAACTGCTCAACTTATTTAATTTTAAAATCACATCTTTTCCTAAACCAATTTTATTTCATGTGACTATCGTCCTTTTAACTTTTTTACCTTACTTAATTGTAGTCCCTTATTATTTTTTTTTCCTTTTTTTTAGCTTTATTAACTACCTTAGCTCATTATTCACAATTGTTAAAAAAATTTCAAGGTGCTATTTCCGGTGCAAAAAGTTAAAAAGTTCACTATTTTGCCATTATCCCCCAAAGCCTTTTTATTTGTTACCACTTTTTGTTCACCACAACTTATATTATCCCTTTTTATTATTTTTTTATAAAAATTCAAAACTTTAAAAGAATTTACCTTTAAAGTACACCACTATCATTTCCCAAAAGCCCCATTATTGATCACCCCTTTATTTTTCCCCAAAAATTTTTTTTACCCCTTTTTTAATTGTCTTTTTTATTTTTAGTTTTAAAAAAATTTCCTTAGTCTTTTATTTTACATTTGTTAAAAAATTCAGGGTGCTACTTTTTTAGTTTTAGAATATTTTTTTGTTTTTTACTTAATTCTAACTATAGTTCACTAAAATCTATGAAACAAGCATTGATCCTGAACCAAACCCCTTTTTATTTAATGATTTTAAAATGATTCAAACGTTCTGTAAATTCTCACAGCAGAACAATCAAAGGATTTTCAGAGCCAACAAAAACAAAAACTACTTAATAAAATATCAATCTTTAAGCAAGCTTATGATGACCCCTGCATTACAAAATTCCTTGCATGACAAATGTCCATCTTACACTAACTGAAACCTGGCTAAAGCCTGAATACAGATGTTATGAATTCCGGGGTTTCCACAGCCTACACAACTGTGGGCCCAGACCAACAAGGGGGGCACTGTTATACTTCTCGGGGACCAACTAAAATGATCACTAATACTTGCCAAGGGATGAACTGGGAAATATTTAGCTAAATTCAAATCCAAATACCTACAAAAACCTCTCAAAGTGATAAAATTACAGAGTTCCACAATCAAACATTACCAAATTTTTGTAAAAACCCCTGGGGAAGTATGAAACTATGACGCATGAACAAAGATCACTTACTACTCTCGGGTTGATTAATAAATCTCCTGAAAGACCGGGGACCCCCTGTTACTAAATTTCACAAACAAAATGAGTAACTGCATGTTGCTCCCCAACAGTAAAAAAACCCTACAAGAGTTACAGAATAGTGTTTCCCTCTTGACCACATTGCCCAAAACACCATACCCCCTTAAAAAATCAGGCAAATTACAGAAAAACCCAAAGGGCCCACTACCCACTTTCTCATAACAACTCTTGGTAAAATACCCAAGACATACTAAAGTCACCTTCAGACTTTTACAATGAGGCACCTTTAAAAACTTCCAAAAAGCAGTAACAAACATTTACTGGACACTGAGCTAGAACCTTAAAAAGATATTGACGAATGTTTTTAAAATTTTCTAAAAAAAACCCCAAAATCTTTATAAAAGCCTGCCTAAAAAACTAAACAGATGACAGCAAAAAGCTGAACAGTCCCTGGTAAAACCCCCGCATTTCCCCTTCCATAAAAAACAAAAAAACCATTGAAAAAAGTAAGAAAGGGTCACATAAACCAGAGACCCAAACAAAAACGTTTTTCATAAATCCTAACCACTTGATAAAAGGGCAAAAAAAAATTTATTATGAGAAAGTTATCCAACTTACAGGTGAATAAAAAAAACCCGGAAGATCCCATCAGAAAATTCTGGGGAAAAAAAAAGAAAATGACACGGGGAAAAAAAATTAGCAAAATCAGAGAACCCCAACCCCCCCACAGAAACAGCAAACAGAACCCCAAAGATTTCTTCTCCACTATGGTCAAAAACCTTTCCAATAAAATCCCAAAATCAGATACCCCCCCAAATGACTACCACGGCAACTCCCCAACACACTGTTTTGCTCGACTAACCCAAAGAAATTCCCTTTTATCAACCCCCGAAAAAACAAGCAGGAGATTTTTAAAAGCCTTTCCCCCCTTTTTTTAAAAAAGCAAACAAGTACATCACCCAAAATTTCAAAAATCTTTAACAAATCCATTTAATCCTCCCCCTTCCCTACAGTTCTCAAAATAGCAAGGGGCACCCCCGATCCAAAAGGAGGAGACCAAAAAAGAGTTGAATAACTATAGGGGCCAAAATTTTCCCAATTTACACCCCCTCTCAAAAATCTTCGAAAAATTTTTTTTAAAAACGAATTCTCCACCCATTCCCCCCAAAAAATTCTAACCCCTGCCAATTTTGGATTCGGGCCCAAAAAATACTAAAGATGCTTTATCCTGCTGAACTTATACACTGCAATAGAGAAAAAAAAAGTCGCATGGGGGTCTTCATTGACTTCGTAAGCTTTTGATAAGTGCCCTGACTTGCTCCACGTTTTAAAAATTGTCACATATGGGATTAGGGCCCCCCTAACACCCCAAGTCTTACCCAGCAAAAAAGCCAATATGTGTACCCCAAAAGGGGCAAGCTTTCCGCACAAAAAATTACAGTTGGGTCCCCGGGGAAATGCCTTGGCCTCTTCCTTTTCTCCCATAATAAATGACCTACCAAATGCTTTAAAAATTACTCAAAAACCCACACTTTTTGCAGATGCACTACATATCTTCTCTCACCCAGCCCCGTCACGCTAGCCAATATGAAACACCGAAATTTTGAAAATATCTCTGGAGGGACTAAAAAAATTACACAAACATTGGGCAAAAACCCACTTCATCAGTTTTGGAACAGGACAGATGTACCTCTTTTCATAACGATAAACGGATACTTATCACAAAACTAAAGAGGGAAAGTTCTTAGGAATCCACCTCGTAAAAAGACTCAAAATTTATACACATTACAAAAAATTTCTAAGAAAATTTCCA
>NW_026469108.1:0-12270 GCF_026875155.1 Cherax quadricarinatus | reverse complement strand
TGTGAATGAACTGTGTCAAAGGCCTTCTTGCGTCCAAAAATACGCATCGATCCCCCCCTCTTCTCTTTGTTTTACTTCTGTCCCTTGTCAAAAATCAGTAGGTTTGTGACACAGGATTTTCCTTTCCCCGAAACCGTGCTGGTTGTCAATTAACACTTGTTTCTTTCCAGGTCCCCCACCTCCCCTGATGATTTTCCCCATGACCTTGCATACTAAACAGTTATGTAAGGTCGGGATTTAGTGCCTATTTGTCTCCCTTTTTAAAAATTGGGATACTTTTGCCTTTTTTCCTTACCTGGGAGTTCCCATTTTCAAATGATGGGGTTGAAGATCTTTTTTAAATGGCTCACCAAATCTTGCTCCCTCTTTAGGCCCCAGGGAGAGTTTTGTCGGGTCCCCCCCTTTGAGGTGTCAAGTTCGCATAGCAGTTTTCACCTCCCCCTTTGGTTATATGTACCTCATCCAGCACTGCTGGTGTGCCCCCTTTCTGATTTTTTTGGGAGTCCTACTGGTTTCCCATGTAAATGTCTCTTTAAATCTTGTGTTAGCTCCTGACTACCTCTCGGTCGTTTCTTTAATTTCCCCCCATCACCCTTCCTCAGTCTGATTACCCGGGGCCTTGATGTTGTTTTCCTCCTGATGTGGCTGTACAACAGCGTGGTCAGTCTTTACTTTTGATGCTATGTCATTTTCATATTGTCTCTGAGCCCCCTTCTTATCTGTGCATATTCGTTTCTGGCTCTTGGTGATTTCTTTATTTTCCTGAGTTCTCTGTCTTCTGCCCCTTTTCCATTCTCTAACCCCTGGGTTTTCCCTCCCTACACCTTTGGGTGAACCAAGGATCGTTCTGTTCTTCCCTTTATTTTGTTTCCCTTGGGGAAAAAACCCTCTCCTCTGCCTCCTTGCATTTTGTTGCTATTAGTCCATCATTTCTTGTACTGGTTTTCCTGTCAGTTCCCCTCTCCCACTGAATGTCTTGAAGGAATTTCCTCAGCCTGAGTATTTCCCCCCTTTTTGTAGTTTGGTTTTTCCCACCCTTTTCCCTGTACTCTCTCCATTGGAGCTAACTATGTATCGAAGCACAAACCACTGATCACTAGTCCAGGGGCCTTTCATACAGGTTTACCCTCGATGTCCGAACTTCATGGTGAATACAAGGTAAAACCTTGCGGGTTCATCCTCTCCTCTCTCTTGGTAGTGTCTCTAACATTTTTATGCGATTTTCTCCGTCCCAACCATCATCTTGGCTCCCCATGTTTCGGGCCCCCCCCGGGGCCCCGGGGTTTTCCCCAGTCAACTCCTTGTGATTGAAATCACCCATAACTATAACTTTGCCCCCCCCATGTGTGTCTCCTGGCCCTCGGTAGTGTGTTGATCATTGTTGTTGCTTCATCGTTTTTTTTCCTTGGCCCCTGCAGTTCTGTGGTGGGTTGTCTTACTGCAATTATCCCCTTATGCCCCCTCGACTGGATTGTTCCTCAAGTAGTCCCTTTCCCCCATGCCATCCATTCCTTCCTTTTTCCCCTAAAAACCCCAGGGTTTTTTAATGGCAGTGCAACTTTCCCCCCCCTCTCCTCCCTCTGTCTTTCCTGAAGTTTTGTTTTCGGAGGAAAGTTTGAATCTTTTATTATTCTGGTGATTTTGTTTCTGTGAGTGCTTTTGTTGGGGATGTCTCTTTGATTCTTTCGTGCCCCCCCTCATACTTGTTTTTTTTCCATCTGCATTTGTTACCACACCTTAATTCTTTTCTAAGACGTGGTCGGGGGAAATTATTGGGGTTTTTGGGGAAATGGAGGAAACCCGGTAAAGGAACTATGGGTTTTGCTGTGGGGGTGAATTTTTAAAGTAGTGGGTGGGGGCATTGGTGTGGTGGGGTTTTGATTTGAGTGTTTGGGTTTCACTGGGGGGTTGCCTGGTTGGGGGGCTTCTATAGAAAGTTGTGAGGGAGGCTGTATTTTATCTTTTTTCCTGGGGCGGATTCCTGTCTGTTTCTCCATCCCCTCTTTTCCTCCTTTGCCTTTTACCCTTCTCAGTTTCTTCCTTTTTTCTTTTGTTCTGTCGCGGTCGAGATACCCCTCCTGTATGCCCTCATGCCCTTTAAACGTGCTTTTCCCGAGGATCCTGGTCCCAGTCGCTTCTGCCCTTTAAGGTACTCTCCTTGCCGGGTTTTTTTTTTTTTACAAACCCCCCTTTTTCCGAAAAAATTTTTCCGCGGGTCAATGTCTTTCTCCATTGCTTCATGACCTTTCAAAATTGCTTTTTTTTTTCCCCTTTTTTTTCTTGCTTCATATGTTTCCCCTTCGACTTCCTGGGGCCCATACACAAAGACTGACCTCACCCTTTCATTCTCCCACTGATATCCCCGTGTATCCCCCCATTTAAATTTGGGGTTTCCTCCACTGCAGCTTTCCTTTCATCAGTTTTACTGGCTAATGTACTTGGGCTCAGTGGGGCCCGTCATTTTCCCTTTTCGGTTTCCCTTGGCCGTTGTTGTCTGTTAGGGGCCCCCACATAAAGCTTTGCTTTTCATTTTTTACAGTCCCCCTTTATAAGCACTCCTGCAGTTGGCCCCTTCTTTCCCTCAGTCCCCTTATTTGTGGTGAGGTAGCATCCGTTGTCAATCCCCCAAAAAGTTCTTTGTTTTTTAGGCGTTTCAGATTTTTAATTTTCCCCTTTTAAAATCTGTATCCCAGCTTTGTTCTTTACATGCCCCCCCACTTTCCTGCTTTTCCCTATATCCTCTTTCCCTTCTCATCTAAAGTTTTTCTTGTTTCTTTTCCCTTTATGATCCTTTTTTAGCTCTGCTGCCAATCTTCCTTTTCATTTTCCCCTCCGTCCTTTTGGGGTTTTTCTTTTGGTCTCTGGCAACCCCTTTTTGTTTTAAACCCATTGCTCAGAGTGGAAACCCAGTAGTTTTGTATGTTAGGGTTTTGTAGTGTGTATGTCAGAGTGTTGGGGGGGGGAAAGGGGGAGGAACTGTGGTTTTGGGAGTGAGTGGGGGGGGGGTGGGGGGGTTTGGGTGAACGGGGGGGGGAGGTGATCGAAAGAGGGGGGGGATCAGGGGGGTGTGAGAGCGGTGGTGGGGGGGGAGGGGTTTTGTGTGTCTGGATATATGGTGGTGTGTGTGGGTGTGGTTTTGGGGTGTGTAATTTTTTGTGAATTGTTGTGGAATTTGTATGGGTTTATTATGTCTGAAATTAGGTGGTTTCTTTTAAAGGGAAGTCTCGTGGTCCTTGGCTGCCACACCTTCTTGGACCTGACCCCAACCCCCCTGGGACTTCCGCACTTACAGTGTGTGTGGTGTGTGTGGTTTTGTGTGTGGTGGTGTGTGTTTTGGGGGGTGTGTGTGTGTGTGTGTATGTTTTTGTTTTGTGGGTGTGGTTGTGTGTGTGTGTGTGTTTGTGTGTGTGTGTGTGTGTGTGTGTGTGTGTGTTTGTTTTTGTGGGTGTGGGTGTGTGTGTTACTCCCCTATTTGTACTCCCCTTTATTTTGGTTTCGGGGTCGAGTCTGCCCCGGGCCCCCCCCTCTTCCCCGGTTTTGTACTAGCCCCTCCCCCCCCTCCATACTTTATCAAACCTCGTTTTAAAACTGTGATGGTGTGTGTGTGTGGGTGTTGTGTGTGTGTGTTTTTTTTTGTGTGTTTGTGTATGTGGGTGTTTGTTATGTGTGGTGTGTGGGTATGTGTTTTTTGGGTTGTGTGTTTTTGGTGTTAATTAGTGCAATTAGTGTGGGTTTATTATGTTCTGAAAAGTAGGTGGCTTTGTTTGGAGTGTAATGTAGATTCTCATTTTCGCTTTGTCCACAACCTTTTTGTGACCTGACTCCCCCCATTACAGTGTTGCCTTATGTGTGTGTAACTAACCTAGTTAGTTGTTGCGGGGGTCGAGCCCGAGCTCCTGGCCCCCCCTTTTCACGATGCTACTAGGTCACTCCCCCTGAGCCGTGAGCTTTATCATCCCTCTGCTTAAAGCTATGTATGGATCCTGCCTCCCACTAATGCTTCCCAAACTATTCCCATTTACTGACTACTGTGGCTAAAGAAATACTCCTAACATCCTGGTTTACTGTTGTTCTTCGCTTCCAACTGGGGTCCCCTTGTTACGTGTCAATCTCGGGAAACCCCTGTCTTTGTCCACCTTGTAAATTCCTTCGTTTTTGTATGTCGTTATCATGCCCCCCCATCTCTCCGTCCCCCAGTGTCGTCAGGTTTTTTTCCCCTTTAACCTTCCTCGTAGGACAACCCTCTTGCTCGGGGGAATCTGTTGCAAAACCTTTGCACTTTCTCTAGTTTCTTCACGTGCTTGGCTGGGTGTGGGTTCCAAATGGGCCGCATACCCAAAGGGGCCCTAACTTACACGGTGTACGGGTCCTGAAGATTCCTTTTTAAAGATGTCGGAATGTGTTCGGGGTTTTGCTACGCCCATATGTGCAGCATTATTTGGTGATGTGCGCTTCAGATGTGCCTGGGTTATACCCCCCCAAGATCTTTTTCCTTGAGTGGGTTTGTGTCTTGACCCCCTAACTGTACCCCCGTCTGGGCCTTCTTTCCCCTTCCCCAAAATCTTCATGACTTTGCATTGGTGGGGTTGAACTCCCCGGAGCCCCCAAATTTCTGGACCCGGTCTGCAGCCCCGTCTAGATCCCTTTGTATTTTGCTGGGCTTCGATCGAGTGAAAATTTTCATCAACCCCACGTCACTGCAAACAGGGGGCACCTAAGTCTATTCCTTCCGTCATGTCCCTTCAAAAAACCAAAACACATGGTTTCCCCCAGGACGACCCGCGGGACCCCGCTGGTCACAGGTGCCCATCGACAAAACCCCGCCACGTACCATGACTCGCTGCTGTCTTCCCGACAAGTTTCCCCGATCCATTGTAGGCCTTTCCCCGTTATCCCCGCTTGGTCCTCCCGTTTTTTCACCAAACTCTTGTTGGAACTGTGTCAAAAGCCTTTTTGAGCCCAAAAAAATGCAATACCCACCCCTCTCTCTCTTGTCTTATGCTGTCCCATGTCATAGAATCCATAGGGGTTTTTGACACGGATTTCCCCTGTGTGTGTGTGGTGTGTGTGTGTGTGTGTGGGTGTGTGTGGGGGTGTGTGTGTGTGTGTTGGGCGGCGTGCGTGCTGCCCTGTTAAAATGTGACCTAAATTTAAGTAAAGTAGCAAGAATACCTGTTATCCAGCTTGTTTACGAGACAGAAAGAGACACCAGCAAACCTACCCTCATGTAAAAAAATTTACTTTTTTGTTTCACAGTCACCTGGCAGGACGGTAGACCTCCCTGGGTGGTTCGTCACCCCAAACCCCCTACCTTTTGTTGTGTTTGTAAGTGCGAAATCAACCCTCTCTCCCATCTCACCCATAAATACGCACTTCTTTCTGTGCGAAATGATTTCAAATTATTGTGTATGATTATACATTAATTTGAAATAAAAATTATTATTATTATTACTGTTGTTATCCCATACATCAGAAGGCAGCCCATTTTGTATCCCAACACCAGGAAGCTGCCATTCCTCCCATGTCACACATCTAAAGGCAAAAATCATCCCGTCCATCATTTCATACGCAAGCTTTACTCCTAGACCACATATCTGAAGGCAGCACTTTCCCTTCCGTACGAAATCTCCCACACACCTTTCTCCCCCATCCTTGTCCACAGTCCCTTCCCACACATCGGAAGGATGCCTTGTTTCCATCCCACATTTGAAAATAAATCTTTTCTTCTAGTCCCACACATCAAAGAATATATTTACCATTCCTCAGTTTCCTGCCACCTGAACAGTTAAGCGTTTAATCTTCTCACTAATTACTCAGTAGGAACGCACTGTATGTTAAGACAAGGTTGAATAAAGCACACAATATAATCCCTTTGAAATTAGGCACACGGTACAAGAATGAGAGAGGCAGAGATTTTCTGATGATAATAATGTCTCCTTCACTACTGACTCAGCGTAGGTTGCAGTGTAAGAGAGGCAGAAATTCCAGGATATGAAGCCTCTTTCACTATTGACTCAATCACAGCGTGAGTTCAAAGCTTCAGCCCACATAAATAGCAGAAACAGACAAATCAGCTCGGTTTTGTTGACATCTCCAGGACTTAATTGGATTGATGAGCAGCGCCTGCTTCTAATGCTTTGCCCCCAACCCCCAACACCACATCCCCTCTTCTCCACCTCCTGCTCTTCCACCCACACCCATGTATATCACACGCCCCCTTCCCCTCACTGGAACGTTTCTGGGAATATATTTGATGTTCCGAGAAGCAGCGTCTGATTCTATGCTGTACATGAATGGTATATAATAACAAGATGAAGAATTAGACACATGTGCAATATCTGGTTATCATTATTTGTAGACTTTTCGCAATCTATTGTCTTCTTAAATTCAATACGAGGACATACAGTGAAGCATTTAGATGTGTATACAAAAGATGAGGTAATTAGTCTTTCAGCCTCGGAGTTGGTGAAGATTAACAGTCTTGATGTATCTGAAGCACAGGCAGTAAGATTGTCGCTTATATACGGGCGATAGATGAGGGACTTGCAGCAGACGATGCCTTCGTCTGCTGTATATAGTTCTACAGACTTCATATTATGTCCTTGTACTGTATTGATAAAGCTACTGGAATTGCGAGAATTCTACAAAGACACCCAGATGGTGCACGTGTCTAATTCTTCTGATTCTATGCTGGTTTTGCTTACTAATTAGTTTATAAAAATTGTTTTACTATTCTCTTTCTCTGTTCCTTTCTGTATTACGTCCTCTTTCTTATTCTTCATCCTCATTCCTTCTACTCTGTGGGCATCTCACAGCAGATTAGCGGTTTTCCACCAGGGCTCATCAAACTTCTACGTAAGGAAGAAGAGGAATTCATAGGATGCTGGAGTCTCTTCAGACAAAGATTTATCTGGAGAATTACAAGGATGTTAAAATATTTCCCTATGACCACAAATGTTTACTTAAACATATCGAACGACTCCCACTAAACTAAGGTGACCCGACAAAAGAAGAAACACTTTCACCAACACTCACCCCATTAATGTCTTGCCAGAGGTGTGTCCATACAACAGCTCAGATGCAACTTCAAACTGCATGTGGAGAAATTTTCTCCAGGGAGGGGCGTTATTCGGCCCCTTTCATCCGTGAGTGACCCAACCCTCTCAGAAAGGGCAAATGACGTCTTTCTTCTTGATCAACAATTCAACTGGAAACAGATGCTGTACCAGCATGTGTCATAGACACGCTACTCCTCACAAGAGACCAGTGTTGCAACCATAGTATGGGTTAATGCGAGAAAATGACTCTCTTACCGTAGCAGGAAAATTTACAAGAAAACCCTGCATCACCTTATTTCAAAGTCAAGACTATCGGAAAACACTGAATAAGTAGTAAGTCAAGAAAATCTGTTATCTTGTGTTACCTACTGTTGCAGTGTTATGCAAGGAAGGGAAATAACACTGGATTCAGCATATTCTTTGTAGTAGAAGGCAAAGCAAGGGTCGAGGAAAGGCGCCGCAAGGCGAAAGATTCAAGAACCGGTGGACCGGCGAACTAGTGCCGGTGGAACTCCACCGGCGAACTCGTGCCGGCACGAGTTTGCTGGTGGACCGACACTAGTGCCAGAACAAAGACACTAGTGATTCGCGCATTTCTGTTCCTTAGTGACAATCTCAACATTCACGGTAGAACGATTACAGCGACGTGTACTTAGATATCTACCTGTTTTGACATTACTGTGAAACGACAAATATTGAAGGACAGTGTAGCGTAACAGAGTGTATTGAGAACATGTCAGAGAAAGACAGTGCAACCGTAAGACACTATTTCTTCAATATAGACAGTGGATAATGGGGTGACACTTAAGGGTTTGATACTTATACCCAGGTAAGTCTGTTAGGCATGTGCTTAGTTGGGTTATCTGCGCAGTGGATAGCTAAAGCATAACCTACCTAGATTTCCAAAACAGCTCGTAATTCGCGGGCCAGCGAGCCCTAAAAACAATAAGTTGAGTCAGTATTCAGTTAGTGGGTGAAATGCTGATATAACGCTCCTTTGGGGCAATTATTCTCATACTTATACTTCAACAGCTACGGGCTGTAGAATAGCTGTTTCACGTTGGAGAAGCCTTCTGGGTGCAATTGCAGAAGGGCTAAGACGACAAAGTTAAGTATCTCATTCCTGTATACAGTTACATAGCACATATTCTACAGAATACCTTACACTGCAAATATTCCCACACCTCCTTTAGAGTGCAAGCACTATACTTCCCACCTCCAAGACTCAAGTCCGGCTAACCGGTTTCCTTGAATTCCTTTATAAATGTTACTTTGCTCACACTCCAATAGCATGTCAAGTCGTAAAAATCCCCTTGCCTCCACCTCTAACACGCTTACACACACCTGAATGTCCAAGCCCCTCGCATACAAAACCTCCTTTAATCCCTCCAACCCTTCCTAGGACGACCCCTACCTCACCTTCCCTTCACTAGAAATTTATTTACTCTCAAAGTTACATTGTTTCCTCCATCCTTTCTCAATTTCCAAACCACCCTTTCAACCCCCTCTTCAGCGACCATGCACCTCCTACTAATCTAATTTGCTGCACAATATTCACACCAAACATTACCATCAAACACGATACCCTTACTGCCTCCAGCCTTCTACTTCCTACAACATCCACTTTCCGTGCTTCACACCCAGATAAGATCATTGGTACTGCTATTCTCTCATATATTTCCCTTTTTACCTCCATGGATAAATTTCTTTGTCTCTACAGATGCGTCAATGCAACACTCACCTTTCATCCCTCGTCAGTTCTGTGGGTCACTTCAATTTTCAATAGTCAGTCTGCAAACAAGCCCACTTCCAAATATCTGAGCACTTTCGCCTCCTGCTGACGACCTCCCTCCAATTTGACATCCAATCTTTCATTGCCTAATCTGTTTGCTTCCCGCATCACCTTGCTCTTTCATATATTCACTTACAATTTCCTTTTTTTACATACCCTCCCACATCCGTTCACCAGCCTTCGCAACTTCTCTTCAGAATCTCCCAAAAGCACCGTGTCATCGGCGAAAGCAACTGCCTAAGGCATACTTTTACTGTAAAATCTCCCTCTCTCCTACATAACATACCCTGAGCTTCACTATCGTCAAAAACTCTTAACTGCTTCCGGTAACCTACTACCCATTCCATACAACTGCAACATCAGCCATATTGTTCCCCTATCCACCCTATCATATGCGTATTCCAAACCCATTAATGATCCGAAAAATTTCTTACACTCCTCTGAATACTGTTCACATATATATGGTCTACACATCCACTACCTTTCGTGAAGCCTTCTTTTAATTTGTGATCCTGCTCTCCTTCTTACTTTTGCTTCTCACAGTATCTCTCCCATACTCCTTTTCTGATATACTCAGCAATCTTATTCCCTACTAATTACTACTCTTTCTTTTTGTCCCTTTTTTCTTTATACAGTCTCTAGGTATCTTCTCTCTCATACATTTATTGAACAGATATAATAAAACGTTTTGGTTACAAATGGTACTTAAGACAGACAAGTATGTTAAACGCCATTTTAACATATAGCCACAGGAAGGGAAAGAATTTCCTTAATAAATTGTCCCAATTATCAAGTATGTGGCCCAGCACAGCAGTTTGATATATCCCATGAAACATTATCTACTGTTAAGGCGTACTACAGAATGTGCAGTATCAAAATAATGACAAAGATATGCAGCGCAAGTTTCTCCCATTATCACACAAATGCTGTTTCACAATAGGGAATTTTCTTTGCGTATGTCAAAAACACTTTTAAATTTTAAATTTAAAAAGATTTTTATCCACTACAGTTAAATTTCAATGACTGGGAGGTAAAAGCACAGTATCTGATGGCCTATAATCTCGCTTACTGCATAAACTTTATACATATATATTTTTAAAAGAAAAATATTAAGTAAACAGAATATGTCATGTTTGAATAACAGTGAAGGAATTTAATATGAAGATATGAATTCCATTAAGTTCCACCCTCCATGAAGTTCCATACCCCATGAAATCCCACATTTCAAAAGCTCAGCAATATGAAATTCCACGCTCAAAGAAGTTCCACACTCTGAGGTAAGTGGTCAAGAGCCATTTTTGGGATTAGTGTAGAGTACTATAAAGCACCAGAAAATGAGTGGCACGGAAACTGAGTGACAAATACTCTCCTGAGCCGGCTCCGGTTCTTAGTGTTTCCGGTGTCAGATTAGCAAGCCCTCTTGAAGTTGCCATAGAAATTGGAAATCATCTTGTCTGTATCTCTCAGGGGCTCCATCTGTGCCCCTCGTTTCTTTCCTCCAAATATGTCAGAGTTACTGCCTTTAGACTTTTCTTGTAGATGCCTCCTGCACTTCTATAACTAGACATCACTTTCCGCTTGCCAATCATCGGAAGCTGGGCCGGACGGTATTCATATTCGTATACTTCAGCATTTACATCCATCAGCCGTCACAGTCCTCTTACTTCTTTTTATTCTTATTTTATCGCATGGAGTTCTTCCCCAATTGTGGAAAACTGCCGTTGTTCTGCCATTCCAAAAACCAGGTACTTTGGGACATGATGCCTCACACTATCGTCCCATTTTGCAAGTTGATGGAACGGTGTGGAATTTAGAGACAATACCCTCTTCACTAGTCAATTTGGCTTTCGTAAAGGCCACTCTAGACTATTGATTACTTACTCAGCTTAGATACCTATGTTCGTAATATCTTTCTAGTAACCACTCAGTTATTACAGTTTCTTTTTATCTTGAAAAGGCATATGACACTACTTGGAGAGATAACATTTTGGATCAAGCTCATTCCTTAGGCCTCCGAAACAATCTACCATTTTTCCTTAAAAACTTAAATGAAAGACAATTCCGTGTTCGGGTTAACAATTTACTTTCGTCGGACTTTGTCCAAGCTGAAGGTGCACCGCAGGAATGAGTCCTTAGCACCAATCTTTTTCTACTTGCCATAAATGATCTTGTCTCTGTTCTCCCATCTTATATTTTGTCATTACTTTATGTTGACGACTTTGGTATAGCTTGTGCAGGCGCTGACTGTTACATAGCGGTAGCCTCGCTTCAGAGTGCTGTCAACCGTGTTTTCCAGTGAGCCATTACGCCTAAGTTTAAATTTTCTGGTGCTAAAACGCACCAAATTGTTTACACCAGACGTTTTGTTGTCTCATACTAAATTGTATCTGTATGGTTCCCGTATCCCTGAACGTGACACTGTCCGATTTCTTGGCCTTCTGTTTGATCGCCGGTTGTCCTGGAAACCTCACATTACCTCCCTGAAAGCAACTTGCCATAGCCTGCTGAACCTCTTTAAAACTCTCGCTCATCTTCCGTGGAAGGGGGGGTTAAGAGGGGGCGGATCGTCGAACTCTGCCTAAATTTATCGAAAAGAGACTAAGGAGGCCACATATATTCTGCGGCGTCTCCTGCAACTCTTCTTAAACTTGATAATGTCTATCTTCAGGGATTTACGTTCATGTCTAGGTGCTTTTCGTTCCTCCCCTGTCGAGAGCCTATATGTAGAGGCGAATGTTCCATTTTGAACGATCTCCATGATGCCCAATGCCTCCGTTATTTTGTCCTCTCTCTACATACAGAATGGTAATATACGTTAGTAGAGGTCCATTATTAGTTTACCACCCCTGTTTAATCCGTCCCTTTTCTCTTCGTTTTCACTTACTCTTGATTTCTCTTCAGTTGTCCCCTTTATATGTACATACAGCATGTAAAGTAAAAGGACACAAGTGCAACTAATGTGACTTTTTATTGTGGCAACGTTTCGTTCTCCAGGAGCATTGTCAGGCCGTTACGTAACGGCCTGACAAAGCTCCTTGAGAGCGAAAAGTTGCCACAATAAAATGTCATATTAGTTTCACTTTACATATTGTCGGTAATTCTACCAACATGTATACCTATAGCATCTAGCTTTCCTCTTCCTCCCTGGGCAGTTTCGACAGTTTGTCTATATTCTTCCCCACTGCTGTAGGTGAAAGCTCAAACACCTACAGTGGCTTCTCACATCCTTTTTCTTAGCTTCCGGTCTCGTTCTCGGGCCGTTGCAGTTTACACTGATGGTTCTAAATCCTCTGATGGTGTCGGGATTGCAGCAGTGTTCCTGGACAGTGTTATACGAGGTCATTTATTAGACTCAACTAGCATCTTCACAGCAGAACTGTATGCAGTTCTCATAGCGATTATCCGTATTGCATCAGGCCT
>NW_026469107.1:0-12376 GCF_026875155.1 Cherax quadricarinatus | reverse complement strand
CCCCCCTCTTTTCCCCCGGGATTCAACCTAAAAAGTAATCTCTCAGGTATGACCAACGATCCAGATATCCTAAAAGTCATCATCCCACCTTAGTTATGAAAATATGAATCTTCGAGAGACACTAACAAAACAAGACACCAGGATGACACAACTCGAGAACAAAATCCTCAGTCTTGAACAAAAGTTATCAACCCCAGGAATGACTATGGCAAGACCACCCAAAAACTTTCATAGATAGCCATACAGAACAAATAAAAATCTCTTAATACAAAGGTTGAAGAAGCAGAAAAGAATGGAAGAACAACTTAGATAACAAGTTCAGTGACTCCCTCTCCAAGAAGATAAAACTGAGCAAGAAAAAACTATCGGACGCAGTAATAGTTAACAGCCCCACTTTTTCCCAGTGATATGAACCAAACGAACAGTAAAGAAATTGCTCTCCAGATCATTAAGGACCAAACAAAAGTTACAGTACAAGAGTCAGAAATAAAGCAAGCCAGGTTACTAGGATCCCATGGTAGAAAAAGGTATGTTTAGATTCCCTTCACATGACAGGAAAAAAATTAATAATTGCATCTTTTTAAAGTAAAGAAAGAGGAAATACATAAACGAGTTTTCTTACCAAAAAACGCCAGAACCTCCTGTATAGAGTCAGAAAACTTAAGCGGGAGAATAATGACACAATACACCAATGCTTCACACGTGATGGGAAAATTTAGTTAGGAAAATAAGTGTGGGTCAACTGTACAAATCACGAACAAGAATGATCTATCACGATTTCTCAGGGATACTAATCTTACAGAGAATAACTAAACAATGTCCAACCTAAAAGCCTACGTAGTGTAGTGTATGTTTTGCTCCATTATTGTTCAAATTTCATAGTACAATCTCTTAGTAATTAAATAATCAACTACCTCATTTTGTGATTTTACTAGTAAGCATAAGTCACCTTATGTAATTTTCTTATTTACTATTGTTTGCTTAAATATTAGCTGAATTTTTTTTTTATATTTTATTTAAAAAGTACATCACAGCGCATAAAAAAACGAACAGACCTTATCCGTCAACAGATGTAATAAACTTTTCATGGCCATATAATACCACATACAAATATAAAAATTATACATCATGTAACAAATAGTATCTAATGAAAACACAAACAATAACCAAATTAAGGAGAGTATTGATACATACTTCCGTACAAACTACATCAAAAGTAAAACTAGATATTCTTTACTATGACTTTAACGTCATAAGGTACTAACTCAAAAGAGCACAGTATGTTTCATACCGTAACCTTGCAAACTAACCCCCCCCCTACCCCAGACAGAACCCCCCCTATCTGAGAAGTACAACATAAAATTAGAACCACAAGAGTGCACAATAACTTAAGTTAACCCTAACACATGTATAATGCTGTCCAAAAGTATGAATCTTACAACACGTAAGAATATTTTTTTTTTAATTTATTTAAAACAGTAAGATACAGAATGATAAATGTATATTAAAAAACACAAAAGAAAGCAGTTAATTTTACAATAATCTCACACGACCAACGATACCATACAATATAATGGTAATACACCTTACACACAAACAAAGTATTGACAATGGTTTTATACTCAGACACAACACATTATATACATTATTAAAGAACATGTCTAACTATGTTGTATATACAAATGGCAAGCACACATGGGTAAGTATATAGACAGTATAATAAAACATTTTTGTTAAAAAAAAAAACACACAAAATAACAAAACACACACAAGCACACTCTTTAACCCCCAACATAGACATAGGTATTAATGAATCGACGACAAAAACATCCAAATAAACAAATACATGTTTTTTCCCTCTCCCCCAAAAATGTAATCAATTACATGAAATTTTCATATTTTAACATGTAATAGGAAAACACATCAATAAAAAACCCAATGTTTGGTATAAAAACAAAAAAAAAGGAAAAACTTTTAACGTTCGGGGAAACATAAAAAATTTTTACATTTTTTTTTAAATTGACATCATAAAATTGGAGAAATACATACAAAACTGGAACATACATACAACATTGGAGACATCCATAAACACGGAACAAAACATAAAAACATTCACAAACAAAAAGACTTTTAAACACCTTTTTAAACCCCCAGTTTGACCAGCCCTTTAAAATTAACCCACGAACGAACAAAAATTTCTCAAATCCTTTAACTCTAATGCTTTTTTGCGGGAGGGGAAAAATCTTTCCCCTTCCCCTCATATACCAATGATTTCGCCCATTTTAGCTCTAAGAATTGTTCCCTTTTTAAAAACCCGGATTCTGCTATTACCTTCAACTTTGCCTCATAGCCCTGCCCACAAAAATAAAAATCGGAAACGACATACGACACTCCCACTTTTGTACACATATGAAAACCTACCCCCCATCAAAACTCAACCCCCCAAGTCCCGACAAACCTCCCCCCCCTACCATTCGAAAAAACCCGTTTAAACCACGCACGTACTATACCTAAATCTTCACAGAAATACAAAACATGAAACGCGATTTTCCTCCCCGAAAACGCTGAAAAAATTTCCCGGTCCACCCAAAACACCCCGATTAGACAACACCACCCTTGGGACGGCAAAAACCCGTGAAAAAATTTAAAAAAAAACCATTTCGCTACTCGAGGAAGGAAATTTAATTTGTTTTGAACCCCTTCCATATATCAAAACCCGCATACAGGGGGAAACCCTTCCCGAACTCTCACCTAAAATTTCCCCAAAAAACCCACTCTTTCCAAAGTACTCTTTTTTAACGCCCCCCCACGTTTTCGAATGCACAGAAACACAAAAAAGGCATCGTATCGCACGGAATTTTAAAATTTCCTTTCCGCCCCCCCACCACCTGCGCAGGTCACTTTAAAATTTTAAAAAACCACCATGCCCCCCAGTCGGAGAAAATTACGTTTCACATAAAAAAGCATGACTGGGTTCTTAAAGGAACAAGACCAAACCCTCCTTGACGCTTTGGGTTTTGTCTCCAACCCAAACCGCTCTTGTGGGGAAAAGTCGAAACCCCGACCCCCAAAAAAATTTCTTTTAAACTCTATTTAAAAAATTTTTTGAGACCCCCCTGAAATTAGTGGATACACCCGGCAGAACGTGCCAAACTTTACTTTTAAAGAAGAACTTTAATTACTATGGGCCCCCCCTGGTTTTGGGGGTTAAAATTGTCGGGGCCTGAGACTTTTTTTAAAGCCTCAAAACACTTTTTAAACCACCCCCCCCAATTACATGCCCTCGTTTTTATCAACCTCTCCGTATACTGAAATACCACATATTTTTAAAACACAGTCAACCACCGTCCACATCCTATACCTACCCCCTCTCTCCCCCAATCCCCCCCAACTTATAATCTTTGATTTTTCTTTGTTAACCCCTTTTCCAGTTTCCCCCCAAATAAAACTACAAGTTTTTTTCCCCCAAAACCAATTGCCCCCTCTAGTAATGGGGACAGTTAAACCCATCTACAAAACCCTACTATGGCAGGTCGATCCTCCCCAACCCCACGAGAATCTATTTCCCCGCCCAAAAACTGTCCAATAAAAGGGTCCTGCTGCAAGCAAAGAGCATTTGAACATGGGGCCCAATCCCTGTCAATGCCTCTATTAAATTTGACAAAGTCTCCAAACCCTTCCCATTAATTTGTACTTGAAATCCCACCATTAAAACAAAGAACGAGCCCACATGATGATCTCATTCAAAAACCCTGCCATCCAAAAACTTCCCACACACCCCTTTTTTCTACACTTTTCAAAAGAAAGTTTTCCCAAAGCTAACCCAAAACACCCCCCCCGCCCCTCTTTTCCGTTTTCCTCGAAAAAATTTCCCTGATTTTCCCAATAAACCACATACTTTCGACCTCCCTTGGCATCCCAAAACTCCCCCTTTTATTTTTTAAAATTTGTCAAACTTTTTAACCCTTTTCTTTAAAAAAATTTTGGGGCATGAAATTTTTAAAAATCATTTACAAAATTAGTGAAAATTGGGTCGGTAATCCTTAAGTGATACGGGTATTTTTCTTTTTTTAAACCCTAACAACCCAAAACCCCCGTACTCTGAGAAAAACCCCAAAACGCCCCCCCTTTCCCTTAAACGCATTGAGAAAAACTACCAAAAAAATTCCTTATAAACCCCCAATGTTAAAACAAAATTTTTTACACGGAATGCCACCCAATCCCTGGCGCCTTGCCCTTGCACTTTCCCTGAAAAACCCTCCCACACCTCTGCTTCAGTTATAGGCCCACCCATGGGGAAAGGGGATCATTATCATTAAACTCAAAATTGTAAAACCCGCCCCAATTCCCGTATTGCATCCACGCTTACATTTTTAAATTTAGATTTGGGAGATTAAAAAAATTTATCAAATAAAAACTTTTTTCCGTCAGTTGTTACCCCCTACCCTAAATAAAACCCTTCAACCCACCCTGCACCCCCTAAACTCACGTTTTCCCGGGTCGCCTTCCTCCTTTTGGGGGGACTACGAAAGACACAAGGGGGACGGTTTCCCCCCCCACACACCCTTTCGTCGACCCCACTCGAAATACGCCCCCCATAAAAACCCATATTTTTCAGCCCCTTTATGTGTTCCTGTAGATTGTAAAACCTCGTCCACTGGGTAAATTCCAGATCCCTTTCCTTGTGCATAACAGTTCTTTTAAAAAACCCCTCCAGGTACCTCAAAAATCCAAAACCCAGTCGGGGAGGCCTCCTTCCCCCTTTTGTACAAAAAAAATCCTTAATTCGAGGCTTCAAAACCCCTCGCCCTTTGTCCACAAATCACTCCCCTTCCAAGGATTTTCTACTCCCTTAGACGCCCCAAAGGCGTGAAGAGTGTCTTATCTTCCGCATTTGAAGAAAGGGAGAAATTTAAAATTTCCAAAAACCCTTTAAAAAAAGAGTTGGGAGACCTCTCCATTCGACTCTACGAGAACACCCGCGAGGGTCTGAAAATAAAACTCAACAAAAACCTTTTTTTTAAAAACAACTACCCGCCGAGACACATACACCATGTCAAAGCACTAACTTTACCCCCTTAAAAGCCGAAAGTGTGCTCAATCCCCTAAGTCACTGCTTCCATTACACCCACCAACCCCGGGCCCAGACAAAAAACCCCAAAAAATGATTCGAACAATAACCCGCTCCCCCCCCTTTTCAAACTTTTTTTGGGGGCGCACCAACAGTTCCTTTCGCCACCCCCCAAAATTTTAAAATTTCAAGCAAGATCTCAAATAGTACACAAGAACATCTTTAAAAAAAAAGTTTTTTTAAATTAACATAAATTTTTCACGGGCCCCAAATATACTCCTACAAAAACCAACCCGTTGATTTCCCCACACCCTATGCGCTTAAAACCGCCCCCCCCCCCTTCCCCCCCATTTTTTCATCATTAAGGGCGGGTTCGTTTTTATCAAAAACAGCCACAACCTTTAAAGACGACTCGGTACCCCATAAAACATCAAAAAACCACTATCGCAAACAAAACTTCCAATTTTAAATGGTTTGTTCTTGCACGAAACTTTACGTCTACTGAAAAGTGATGAAACCCACTCATGAACCTACACTTGTTTCTGTTATTTTTCATCCCATTAACTTTATGGTTTACACCTAACTTTGCTAACGGGGGGTTTTCCCTCGGGGACCACCACACCCTTTTTTCCCCTTTATGTTGGCTAACCCTAAGGCGCCCCTTACCTTGTACATTCCCCCGTTTATTACTCCTGTCCCCGGGGCCACGCGACCCCCCCCCCGTGCTTCCGACCATGTCTTTTCCAGAAGCTGTCCCCGGGGTTCCCCAAAACATCGTCGGGGTTGGGGGGGGTAGGCCCCACTTTCCCAGAAAAAGCATCCTCAGTTTTATCAGGACCTTAATGTTTTTCCCTTTTGAACCCCCTACCCAACATTTTGAACTCTCGGGAAAAATTTTCCTCACTTACGTTAATTAAAATGATCGACAAACCCTTTTAACCCATGTTCTCCATCCCCTCTGAACACTCAACGCAGGGGACACGCGGGACAGAATCATACTCCTGCGAAGCTAAAAAAAGGGCGCCCAATTTTCGATAAAAAAGTTAGCTTCCATGCAGCATCCCCTCTTGCTTGAGGGGTCTCAAAGTCCAAACCCTTGGGTTTTAAAAACATCATGGTTGGGGCCGTACCATAGAGTCACGCAGGGTGACCTTTCCCCGAGCATGGCCCGATCCCCCCCATCACTTTCCCCAATTTCAGGCGCGGTAAGTCCCCGACCCACTTATCTTTCCAGAATCTTTATGAGGAGCCTCACCATTTGGGCGACGACCACGGGCCCCGAGGGCGGCTGGGCTTAACAATTTTTGCAGCAATGTGTTTCAAAAGCGCCCCATAGGCGACAAAATTCGCCCCTGTCCAGGATAGAAACAAAAATTTGGGACGGAACTCTCAGGTTTATGTACGAAGGGATGGCCCGGGACTTTTCAACATGGGAAAGAAACCCCTTTTTGTAAACCAGCAAAAGTGGCCATCAGACCCCCACCCATTTGTAACCGGGGATCGTCCCATGTAAATTTTTTGGGGTCACGTATTTTTAAATTCGTTAGCCTCAAAAGGCATGTTTCCCCACAAATTAAAACCCCCGTATAATTTAATTTTGAAACGTTTGTGCAAATAAAATGTGAATGCTGGGGGGAATGGGATGCTAACAACCTTTATATGGGTTTACAATCTGGGTCGTATTTTTGGTATCACAAAACCCTTTTTAAAAAAAATCCGGGATAGTCCCCTTTGAGCAAAACCCCCACAGGGGTTCACACTGGGGTGCCATATATATGGGGATGATCATCGGCAAACCCAACACATTAATCGAAAGCGCTTGGGATCGTTTCCCTTTTTGAGGTCCAAAAACAGTATTAACTCTCCCCCGGGGGAAAACCCGTCGCCATTGTTGTTTTCGTCGCAAAAACCCCTCCATCAGGGGTCGGGGTGAGGAGGACCGCTGAAAGGGCCGCTCAGCACGCCCTCTGAGAGAGAATGTATTTTAGCTGAAAATTTATACTTTTTTGTCCATATTAAATACCTTATTTTTTTTTAAACTTAAATTTAAATTTATTTTTTCTTACTAAAATTAATAATTAATTACAATTTTTACTATCAGTTTCCCAAAAAATTTTCTCTTAACCCCTTTTTGACTATTTAATTACAATTACTTGTCTAATTTAACCCTAACCTGTTTTTTAAAACCACATTTAAATATCTTGAGCACTCTTAATTTCCTTGTAAATGCCAAAAACCTCTAGTTTTTAAATAAACAGTGCAATACTGTTTTAAAAAACTGTTCAAAATTTAATACTTTTTTAAAAAAATTACTTTTTTTACTTTTTTTGTAAACATTATTACTTACTAAAAATTTTTTTAAACCCATATTACTACGGGCAATTTTACTTTTGTAAATTAATCATTATTTTTCACTTTTCATTAAAATTTTTTTGCCAAATTTTCAAGTTTGTATATTCCAAAATCCAACCTTTTTATTATCCTTTTTACCTGGGGTTTTGTGTTCCGGTAACCGCTACCCTCTTACAAACATATTTTAACCAAGTCATTTGCCATTGTTAAATTTTTTTCTTATTTTTTCTTTTGGTAATTTTTTAATTTTTTGAATTTTTTTTTTGGGCAATTTAAATCAAATTAAACCTGATCTTGTTAAAAAAACTATACCAGATCCTAGTGCAATTGCAAGTTCCCCTTTAAATTTTTTATTTTCTATTATAAGTTTATATTTTTTTTAAATCCTACTCTAAAATTATTTTCATATTTTTAGTGACTAAATTTTGTGGCAATTTTGTGTGTATTTCAATTTTTATCATTTTTTCAAGGGGCCCTTTTCTATCTTTTTCTAACTAGTTTACCTGGATTTACCTGGGGAGAGTTCCGGGGGGCAAAAGCCCCCGCAGCCCGGTCTGTGACCCGGCCTTCCCAGTGGGTCAGGGGCCGATCAACCAGGCTGTTTCTGGGGCTTTCAAAGCAAACCAAAAGTACGAGCCAAAAGCCCCTTGGGGGAGGAACCGGGAAATTTGGGGGCTTGTTTAGTGCCCGCTTAAAGACTGCAAAATACCAACTAACTCATATTTTTTTTTTTCTTTTAAAGTACAATATATTGCTTTAACGATTATATATAACAAATCAGAATCTTTCTCCCAAATCAATATTTTTTCTAGGGGAATTCCCGTCATTTTAACTTTTTTTACCCCTTACTTAAATTTATTCCTTATAATTTTTTTTTTTTCTTTTTTTAGGCTTTAAAACCTGGAGTTTTTCCTGGAGAGAGTTCCGGGGTCCCAAAGGGCCCCCCCGGGCCCCGGGCTGTGACCAGGCCCCCTGGTGGATTAAAAGCCTGTTCAACCAGGGAGTTGCTGCTGGCTGCAAAGCAAAAACCCAAATACAGCCACAGCCCCCGGGGGACAGGAAATGACAGGGGCTTTTTCCAGGGGCCCGCTTGAAGACTGCCAGGGGTTTGTTGGGAAACCCCCCCTTTTTGGGGGTGGGGGGCAGTTGAACAGTCTCGGGCCCCTGACAAATTATTGTATGGGCCTTAAAAGTTTCTAGTGACACCCCTGCTTTTTTATTGGGGGGTTGGTTTCAAACGTCTGGCCCAAATCTTTTGCTTTCGTTTGTGAGTGATTTTTTGTGTGCAAGTTTTTGTACTAAATCCCCCTGGATTTTTTCCCGGGGTATATAACATGTATCTTTTCCCCCCTGGGGGTTCCAGGGGAAACAGGGTTTTTGGAAACCCCAAACCTCCCAGTAATTAGGTGTTTTATCTCCGTTTTGGGGGCCGTTTTAAAGTTCTCTGTTTAAAATTTTTGGGGCGGGCCCAAAAAAATTTTACCTGCCTTGAAAAGGGCGTTAGTGTGCAGCCTTTTTCCAGCCCAGATAGAAAAGTGACTTTTAAGAGTGTCACATGGGCTTGGGGCCTTTCCCCATTTTTAAGGGTTTTCATTACCATCCTGTCATTTTTTCTTTGCAAATCGTTGGATAAAAAAGGGTTTTTTTTATGGTCCTTGAAAAAGTGAGTTTCCCCCGACCTGATCACACCCCGGGCCCTTTGTCGTTGGTGTTTGCCTTTTATTTTTTTTGGGCCCAAAATTTTTTTTGTTTCTCTATGGATTTAAATTTTCCCCATGTTTACCATTTTCTGAGTAATTGAAATTTCCATCGTTGAACCATTTGTTTTCTGCAGCCCCCCCTGAAAGATTTTTGGGTTTAATTTCCCCCCGGAGCATTGCAGTGGTTTTGCAATGGAAGACAGCGTTCGGGGGCATTGCCCAAAAGGGAAAACACGGTTTTCTGGGTGAAATTTCCCTTTTCTAAAGGGCGGGTATGAGGTTTAGGGAAAAAGATGGGAGGAGTACTTTGCCTTTTGGAACAGGCTTTTCACCGTAGCTGCCTCGGATTTTCTCTGTTTTTCCGACTACTCTCTGTGTTTTGTTAGTTTAAAGGGAAATTTATTTGATCCATCGACCGACTTTTTTCCCGTTATTCCTTTAGCAAAGCATTTTGTGCCTTTTTACGCCCCTGGTACACTTGTCGAAGGCTTTTGCAAAGTTTTGTGTATATTACATCTGCATTTTTTTTGTTTCTAGTGCATTTTTGGACCTTGGTTTGTGAACAGTATTGAGACAGACAGGAGGCCCGTTCTAAACCCAGTTTCCCTGGGGGTTTTGGGAACTGATGGGTTTTTTCCCGTGGGTTTGGGGATCTTGTTCTTTTGGGCCCCTTTTAAAATTTTTTTTTGATATGGGATGTTAGTGTATTGGTCTGTAGTTCTTTGCTGTTGCTTTACTGCCCCTTTGTGGAGTGGGGCTATGTCTGTTGTTTTTAGTAACTGGGGGACGACCCCCTGTCCATGCTCCCTCTCCATAGGATGGAAAAGGCTCGTGATAGGGGCTTCTTGCAGTTCTTGATGAACACAGAGTTCCATGAGTCTGGCCCGGGGGCAGAGTGATGGGCATGTCATTTATCGCCTGTTCGAAGTCATTTGGCGTCAGGATAACATCGGTAGGCTTGTGTTAATCAAATTTTGGGGCTCTCTCACAAAAAAATCATTTTGATCTTCGACTCTCAGTCTGGTTAGCGGCTTGCTAAAAACTGAGTCATATTGGGACTTGAGTAGCTCACTCATTTCCTTGCTGGCATCTGTGTAGGACCCATCTTGTTTAAGTAGGGGCCCAATATATAACAACCTTAGTTCATATATTCACAATTG
The DNA here is from genome assembly GCF_026875155.1 of Cherax quadricarinatus. Taxonomy (NCBI): domain Eukaryota; kingdom Metazoa; phylum Arthropoda; class Malacostraca; order Decapoda; family Parastacidae; genus Cherax; species Cherax quadricarinatus. The sequence continues at coordinate 2,093 of NW_026469107.1, read as the reverse complement.
TTAAAATAATCAAGGTGCTATTCTCAGGTGCTAAAGTGTAATAAACTCATTATTTTGCCATTATATTCATTTATTTGATTACTACTTTTTTGTTCACCACAAATTATTTTAGTCCCTTTTATATTGCCTCATTTATTTTAGCTTTAAAGAGCTACCTGGATCACTACGACAAGGTCCTAAATGCACTAGAAGACAAAAAGAATGCAGATGTAATATATACAGACTTTGCAAAAGCCTTCGACAAGTGTGACCATGGCGTAATAGCGCACAAAATGCGCGCTAAAGGAATAACAGGAAAAGTCGGTCGATGGATCTATAATTTCCTCACTAACAGAACACAGAGAGTAGTCGTCAACAGAGAAAAGGGTCCGAGGCAGACAAACGGTAAAAAAGCTCTGTTCCACAGGCACAGTACTAGCTCCCATTTTGTTCCTCATCCTCATATCCGACATGGGACAAGGATGTCAGCCACAGCACCGTGTCTTCCTTTGCAGATGACACCGAATCTGCATGACAGTGTCTTCCATTGCAGACACTGCAAGGCTCCAGGCGGCATCAACCAAATCTTTCAGTGGGCTGCAAGAAAACAATATGAAGTTCAACGATGAGAAATTTAAATTACTCAGATATGGTAAACATGAGGAAATTAAATCTTCATCAGAGTACAAAACAAATTTGGCCCAAAATAGAGCGAAACACCAACGTCAAGACCTGGGGTGAAATTAGTCGGAGGATCTCACCTTCAAAGACCATAACATTGTATCAATCGCATTGCTAGAAAATTTACAGGATGGATAATGAGAACCTTCAAAACTAGGGAGGCCAAGCCCATGATGACACTCTTCAGGTCACTTGGTTCTATCTAGGCTGGAATATTGCTGCACTCTAACAGCACCTTTCAAGGCAGGTGAAATTGCCGACCTAGAAAATGTACAGAGAACTTTCACGGCGCGCATAACGGAGATAAAAACACCTCAATTACTGGGAGCGCTTGAGGTTTCTAAACCTGTATTCCCTGGAACGCAGGAGGGGAGATACAGATTATATACACCTGGAAAATCCCAGAGGGAATAGTACCGAACTTGCACACGAAATCACTCACTACGAAAGCAAAAGACTTGGCAGACGGGTGACCATCCCCCCAATGAATAAGCAGGGGTGTCACTAGCATGTTAAGAGACCATACAATAAGTGTCAGGGCCCCCCAGAACTGTTCAACTGCTCCCCGCACACATAAGGGGGATTACCAACAGACCCCTGGCAGTCTTCAAGCTGGCACTGGACAAGCACCTAAAGTCAGTTCCTGATCAGCCGGGCTGTGGCTCGTACGTTGGTTTGCGTGCAGCCAGCAGCAATAGCCTGGTTGATCAGGCGCTGATCCACCAGGAGGCCTGGTCACAGACCGGGCCGCGGGGGCGTTGACCCCCGAAACTCTCTCCAGGTAAACTCCAGGTAAACTACCTTAGCTCATATTTTTTACATTTGTTAAAATAATTCAGGTGCTATTTTATAGCTTTAGAATATTTACTTTGTCTTATACTGAATTCTAGCTATAGATTCACTATAAATCTTAAGATACAAGCATTGATCCTGATAACAACCTCTTATCTAATGACTTAAATGAATCAAACAGTAACTGTAATTACTACACTGCAGAACAATCAAAGGCACTTCTCAGAGCCAACAACAACATAACTGTCTTTAACTACAATATCAGATCTTTAAGCAAACATTACGATGACCTCACAGCATTACTAAATTCCCTGCATGCCAGTATGTCAATCATTACTCTCACCGAAATCTGGCTGAAGCCTGATACTATAGATGTCTATGCCGTTCCTGGTTACACAACCATACACAACTGTAGGCCAGATCAACAAGGGGGTGGCAACAGCTATATACAACTCAGACCAGCTAGAATGTATCACTAATACTTGCACAAGGATGAACATGGGGAAATATAATAGCTAAAATCAAAAACCAAATACCTATAAAAAAACCCTCACAGTGTAAACTACAGATACCAAAAGTCAAACATTAGCCGTTTTTAGTGAAAACCTAGGAAATATGTAAAATGATGCCCCTCAAAAAAA
>NW_026469106.1:0-12578 GCF_026875155.1 Cherax quadricarinatus | reverse complement strand
TTTTTATTTTTGTAATGTTTTTTTAAAAATAAAAATAAAAAAAAAAATCCTTCCCTCCCTCCCTCCTTCCCTCCCTCCCTCCCTCCATCCCCCCCTTTTCCTTCCCCCCTCCCTCCCTCCCTTCCTCCCTCCCTCCTCCCTCCCTCCCTCCCTCCCTCCCTTCCTTCCTCCCCCTCCCTCCCTCCCTCCCTCTCCCCCCTCCCTCCCTCCCTCCCTCCATCCCTTCCACCCCTTCCCCCCCTCCCTCCCTCCTCCCTCCCTCCCCCCCACTCCCTCCCTCCCCTCCACCCCTCCATCCCTTCCTCCCTCCCCTCCCTCCCTCCCTTCCTCCCCCCCTCCCTCCCTTCTGGGACAGACAGATAATGCTGGTTAACAACACTCAAAACTTTTATAAATTTTTTTTTGATAATATCAATGTTGCTACTGCAACACGGCAACTCTCATAATATGTAGCAATTAACCGTAACCCCAAATATTGTGTTGTATGATTTTTTAGATTGTAATAAAGGACTACTATACATTGTAATAGTTTAAATTTAATTTTGAAAAATGCTTCCTTTAATTCCTGGAACAAAACTTATTCATCAGCATCATCGATCATTCTTAAATGGGAAGGAGAAATAATGTTGAATATTAAAAAAACAATTTTTGATAAGACAAATGCCTACATAGATCAGTGAATAGGCCTACTGATCTATGTAGGCAGGGTCTTTTATGTAGATCTTCCTCTAAGCTTCATTGTAAATAATCACTCATTGTTGTGGTAGTTTTTGACGTGAAGGGAATTAGATAGTGAAGTCAAGGTAATGATGCAGGTAGTTATGTAGTTAAAACATCAAATAAGGAACAATGGAGTAGGCCTACTGATATGTGAAGATTATTGGGTAAGCAATAAATGACAAAATCTTGTAATCATGTCAGTCTGTTATTAGATAGGTTGGGACGGAAGAAAAAAAACAAAGGGAAGGAGAATGGAAGGAAGATAATGAGTAAGTCGGGAGGGAGGAGAGAGGGAAGAAAGAAAGGAGAGAACGAATAAATTTTAGATATATTTTTTATTCAGTCGCAGACATTCTCTGTTCGTTTGTTATCCTTCATCATTCAACCTCTGGTGTTACTATAAAAAAAATTTGGGGATATGACTTAGCATATTCACCCTTACATTTAATTGTTGCTTTTGCGAGTAAATTGATTTTAGGCCTACCTCGGATACGTTTTTGAAAAATCAGTTGTAATCAGTTTTAGGGGTGTGAGGAAGTGTTGAAGATAGAGTCTTGGCTTGTTATGTCTGTTTGTCAGACCACAATTATCTAAGTCAACATCAATCTTCCGGAGTCCACAGTTATCTAAGTCACCCCTCAATCTTCCGGAGTCCCACAGTTATCTAAGTCATCCATCAATCTTCCGGAGTCCCACGTTATCAAGTCATCCATCAGTCTTCCGGAGTCCCAAAGTTATCTAAGTCATCCATCAAATCTTCCGGAGTCCCCCAGTTATCAAGTCATCCATCAATCTTCCGGAGTCGGGCATCTTCTCAGGTCGTTTGTTCAGCTCCTGCAAATAAACTTAATCAAATTTCATTCTGCTGCTGCCTCGTTTTTGTTGCTTCTTGTTACTGCTTATAACATTCAAGTTATTAATAATGTTGACATGTTAACCTTTTAACTAAGTTTCAAAACATCGACAAACACCCAGACTACATTAATGTAAAAACTGAAACAATTTTTTCTCACCATAAAATAGGTTTGATAAAATAGGCAGATCAAAGAGAATAACAACCACAGTGATACTTCAGGTGCAGTAGTAGAAGATTTATAAATTGTTGTCCCTTGGTCATCTACCTGTGTTAAATATTGCCATGTTGTTTTATTGTAACTAAAACATGAGTTTAGAGATGAAGAGAGATGCTTGACAGATTGAAGAAGAGAAGAGATACGAAGGGAGGGAACACGCAGGACAAAAACTTATCTTGCTAATTTATTAAAATTAAGTCACACTCACGTTATGTTCAGGAAAAGTGAAAATTTGTATGCAATAATTTCGCCAAAATCTTTCTAACCCTTTAACGAAAAAAAAATATATTTCACTGTGCTTGTTAGTTTAAAATTTTTGTAAACAAATCTAAAATTATTTAGTTGGTTAGCTAAAAAAATTGATCTTGTTTTAAAAAGGTTAGGTAAGTTTTTTAAGATTCTTTGATGCAAAATTAAAAATTTTTTACTTAAATTTAAAAAAAAATATAATCTTTAAAACTATAAGAGAAAATTTTAGAAAGGGCTTAAATTTTTAAAGAGTTCTTGCTATTTTACCCGTTTTAAATATTCGGGACCAAAATATATATAATATAATTATATATAAATATATTAATTTATATATATATATATATATAATAAATATATAATTATATATAATATTTTAAAACGTATTGCTCTAAAAACTGTTGTTTCTGAGCACCTCTGCAAAAACAGTGAAATGTTGGTGTGGGGGAAAATGTTTAAAATGATGAAAGTATTTTTTTTTTTGGGGATTTTCTTTTTTTTTTGGGTTACCCTGCCCGGGGGGAGACGACCGATTTTTGAAATATATAATATATTATAATAATATAATATAATTTTTTGTCTCTCCAACAAAGGTTTAGGGGGCAGTGAAAAAATTTGTCCTGGTATGTAAAATGTAGAACTGTTGTGTTACACATATATGGTGTATAGTAATTATGTGGAATAGAGAACTGTGTTGTCTGTGTGGTGTGTGTGTGTGAGGAGAGAGAGGGGAAGAGAGAGAGGGGAAGAGAGAGAGTATGAGAGAATGTTCACATGTACATACGTACTTGTGAACATTCCGAAACATACAGAAGGAAGAGATGACTAAAAAAAAAAGAGAATTTATAACAATTAACTACACTTTCCATCTGGCAACTTGTAGGTTTACTGAGGACATAATCTGTGCAAAAAATGTTCACAAAAGCACTTTAACATATAAATAATCGACAAAATAATAAATTATTGTAAGTGTAATATTATATAGAAATCTGAATTTTTTTTTTTTTGTCCCTTAATGGTCAGTGCTTGGTGGGATAGCTAGTGTGAAGTGACGACTTGATCTAGGTAGTTCAGCGGTCAGAGCTTGGTGGACTAGCTAGTTTGAGAGTGACGACTCCGATCTAGGTAGTTCCGCGCGTCAGTGCTTGGTTGGACTAGCTAGGTGAGTGACGACTTGATTAGGTAGTTCACGCGGTCAAGTGCTTGGTGGATAGCTAGGTGAGTGGACGACTCTGATCTAGGTAGTTCACGCGGTCAGTGCTTGGTGGACTAAACTAGGTGAGTGAGACTATGATTGGGTAGTCCACGCGGTCGTGCTGGTGGACTAGCTAGGGGAGTGCGACTCTGATCTAGGTAGTTCACGCGATCATGTGCTTGGTGATAGCTAGATGAGTGACGACTCTGATCTAGGTAGTTTACGCGGTCAGTGCTTGGTGGACTAGCTGGTGAGTGACGACTTCATTCTAGGTAGCCCACATGGCCACGTGCTTGGTGGACTAGCTAGATGAGTGACGGCTCTGATCTAGGTAAGTTTTCCACGTGGCCAGTGCTTGTTGAAGCTAGGTGAGTGATGACTCTGATCTAGGTAGTTTACGTGGCCAGTGCCTGGTGGACTAGGCTGGGTGAGTGACGACTTTCATCTAGATAGTTCCACCGTGGCCAGTGCTTAGTGGATAGCCTAGTGTGAGTGAGACTTCATTAGGTAGGCCAGTTGGCCAGTGCTTAGTGAACTAGCTTGGTGAGTGACGACTCTCATCTAGGTAGTCCACGTTGCCCAGTGCCTTAGTGGACTAGACTAGGTGAGTGGACGACTCTCCTCTAGGTAGTTCACGTGGCCAGTGCTTAGTGGATAGCTAGGTGAGTGACGACTCTCATCTAGGTAGTCCACGTGGCCAGTGCTTGGGTGGGACTGCTAGATGAGTGAGGTACTTTCATCTAGGTAGTTCACGTGGCCAGTGCTAAGTGGACTGCTAGGTGAGCGACGACTCTGATCTAGGTAGTTTCGTGGCCAGTGCTTAGTGGACTAGCTAGGTGAGTGACGACTCTGATCTAGGTAGTTCCGTGGCAGTGCTTAGTGGACTAGATAGGTGAGTGACGACTCTCATCTAGGTGTCCACCGGTGGCCAGTGCTTAGTGGACTAGCTAGGTGAGTGACGACTATCTCTAAGTAGTACCAGGCGTCGCGGCTGTTCCAGGTGGATGTTATTATGGTCGCAGATTTCTGTGTGGGTCCTCTCAGTAATAACAATCTAACCTGGTATTGTTGTGTTGGTTGTCTGTCATTGTAAGATTGTCTAAATATATAATCATTGATTGTTGTAATATTAATGAATGTGTCTATGTGATTATTTATAATCATTGTGTTGTTGTCATGTCTATGTGTTGTTTTGTATGATAATTTATGTAATGTATTAATGTATACCTGTGCCTTAATAAACTTACTTAATAATTGTGTTGTTGTTTAATATCTTGTGTTGTTTGTTATATCTTTGTTGATGGTGGGACTGGGGAAGTGATTATACGGGGAACAAGGAAGGGACACCTGAAGGCCATGGACTGAGTGAGGATTCATATAACTAATGATCTTCCCTTTCAGAACATCAAGAACTTCTAGACCCTTCACTATCAACACCTTCGAGACTTCAAGAACTTCCTGATCAGCTGACCTTAGGGTAGTGGTGAAGGGAAAACATCCGGTGGGGTTCCACGGATGGATTCTGGACACATGAATCTGGGGAAAGTAGGAGGCTAGATGCAACGGGCTGGGTTTTTGCTGAGAGTGAAAAAGGATACTGGTTGTTGCAGGCTGACCTTAGGGATGTGGGCAGGGAGAATATCTAAGGGGACACAGATGGACTCACTGGACACATGAAACTGGGGGAAAGCATCAGACACAGTAAGTGGAGGGGCCCTAAAAAGAACCACTGGCCTCTCAGTGGCAAGTCTTGGTAAAACTCAGAGATAACTCTGCAGTCATTGATAATCGAGGTCATTGAAGTAGAGGGAAGCCGAGAATTTTAGTTCAGGGATACTGTTTAGGTCACTGAGTAGTATGAGTTATGTTGATACAGGGATACCCCTTTTTTCAAATCACTGAAGATGAGGAGTTTAACTTGATGATGTAGATAAAGGATACCTTTTCAGATTATTATTATTAGTGTTATTATTATTCATTAATATTACTTATTATTACTATTATGATTATTATTATTATTATTATTTTCATTTTTTTATTATTATTTTATAAATATTTTATATCATCATTATTATTCTTATATTTTTATCTGATATTAAATTTCTGAACATAAAATACCGTCTTCAGGATATATATATATATATTATTATAATATAGATATATATATATATATATATTTTTATATATTATATATATTTATATATATATATTATTATATATGTATATATATATATATATGCAATAAGTCACAGTAAACAGGTGATTTCAGAATATGCAAACAACACTCTGAAAGATAGAGAAATTCCAAGGCATTTCGTGACTTACTCACATTATCATGGACTATGAAAGTAAAGCCTACAAGGAAGTATATAGGGTCTGGCAGGGATCTGATAGTGAGGTGCTGGCAGCACCCCTTATATAGCTTCCTTGGAGCTTTACTTTCATAGTTCCTTGATAATGTGAGATAGTCACGAAAGCGCTTGGAATTTCTCATATTCTTTCAGTGTGTTGTTTCGCATTATATTTATATACTTTTTATTTATTTATATTATACTATATATATATATATAATATATATTTATACTATATATATTTTTTTTATATATATAAAGTAATGGAGGACGAATTTAGTTTTCGGGACCCTTGCGAGCTGGTTGGAGTGTGAGCAGGGTAATATTTGTGAAGGGATTCAGGAAAAACGTTTACATTTTATATAGCGGGACTTGATTACTGGAAATGTAAAGTACAATGACTGCACTCTAAAGGAGGGGTTGGGATACTTGGCAGTATGGAGGGGTAGGTTGTGTATTTTTATATCGCTTCTAAACTGTGTATCTGGGGTGTCTCTGAAAATGGGACTGTGATTATGTATGGAGTGAGGTGAAAAGTGTTGAATGATTAAAAGTATTTTCTTTTGGGGTATTTTCTCTCTTTTTTGGTCACCCTACCTCGGTGGGAGACGGGGCCGACTTGTTGATATATAAATATAAACATATTATATATAATATATTTATATTATTATATATATATATATTATATATATTTTATATTTATATATATTTTATAATGTATATTATATATTAAAACGGGTCAATTAGCAAGAACTCATTTAAAATTAGTCCTTTGTTAAAATATTCTTTTATACGTTTGAAGATATATTTTTTTCATATATGTTAACGTAAAATTTATATTTTGCACCAAAAGAATTTAGAAAAATTACCTAACCTTATTATAACAAGGCGCAATTTATTTAGCCTAATTACAACTAAATTATATTTTAAATACGTTTAAATAATTTAATACTAAACAAAACACAGTGAAATATTTTTTTATTGTTTAGGTTCAGAATGATTTTTGCGAAATTACTGCATTCACATATTTGCCTTGTCTTATATGGCAAGATGAGCGTTGCTATGTAAGCCAAGATCGCAAGTTTTACATATTTTAGGGAGGGGTACCACCTCTAGAAACTGTACTGGGGACCCTCTTCTCAGAGAAGACAAAAACGAACCTCAGGAAAACTCAAAGGTTCTTCCGGAGCTGTTTGAATTTTTTCTTCTCTACCACCCTCTTATTTTTTATGGCTATATGTGAAATTTTATAGAAAAAAATTTTAACCCAAAAATATTTTGATAGAAAACAAAACATGAATACATTGGGTACAATATCAAAAACATCAAAGGTTTATGAATCTCCTCCAGCGCCTCCGAGGCGGACACGAGTCCGTAATGCAGACATGCTTTCCCCTTTTCTATAACATTGAAAGTGTGGTGTCGATGAGTCTGGAACTCAGTTCTTTAAGGAAATGTGTGACATGTTTTCCCATGCACCAAGGTCTTCTTATCCCACTGGGAAATTGATACTGTGGCTTATGTCCTGTACCTGCTGATCTTGTACTCTCCCTGTGGTCAGACAGCTCCTCCCTGTAGCCGACACTGTGATGGATGGTTGGTGTCAGCCTGTGTGCGACACACAGGTATAGTTGTGCTAAGAGCTTGCCATGCTTCCAAGGTAGATTGTGATTCCCCTCTGGGTAGTTTGCTGGGTTGTGGGTTATTGTTGGCTGCTAGTGGTCGGAGCTTTCTCTCGGGCTCTTTTATGTTGTTACTTTCTGTAGTCAGTTGTAGTGTACTTGGTTTGTAAATGGTTGTCTAGTGAAGTGCTGCTGACCAAACTGGGTAAAGGTTCACTTTTATCCTGTATTGTATTTAAGTGCATTTTCAGTGTACGTTCTTGCGTTTTGCTGTACCGATTTTGTCTTTACTCTTCTTATATGTTGTTTATACCGGCTGTATCCATGATGGGTAAACTAAAGGTTCGACTCTGTTATATACACCAAACATCTTCAAACTTTCCCACGCGTCTTACACAACAGTGTCTCCACACTGACATTTCATGTATCTTGCATCATTAACATTCCAACACATCACTTAACATTTCCAGACTCCCTTTCCTCCTATCTTACTTTTCTCAAATTAATAATAATTGTTCCAAATAAACCCTATCCACAATCACACCGAAATATCAGTAACTTCTCGTTTAATAAATTCGGACAAACCATGGTTTAATCTCGTTTGACGACCAAAAAGATTTCTTTACAATTCCTGCTACTGGCTAGTTCTCTCATTGTTACTGACTCCAGTACTGCTGTTTTTTGGCGGAATGATTTTCTTGCTCTAATATACCTTTGAAACCCCCAGTACTAAGTCTCATTCTTTTACATAAGTATTTCTTTAACATTCTGTCTAACACTGTACGGCTTTGATCTATTTCATAGCACAGGCTAGTACCAAACCTTACACGTGTGTAGAGATATTAGCTCTAATTCTTGTTTACAACGACAAAATGTAGTGACAATTGCTACAACCTATTTGTGACGTTACTTCTGTTCAATGCTTCAGTAGCTACAAACAATCTTCACGTTTCTCTAACAAGGCTCAGGGTCACTTGTTCAGTAGCTATGTTGTTTTATATGTTTCCTTCGCAGGATGAAGTCACTATAGTTCTGTAGTTCGGTAGTTTTCGGAGGTAATTTCTGCCCGACTGTGTGAACAGTCCTTATACGTTAAACGTTTATAGATATTTTAGTTATTAAGGAATTGCTCCTCAACTGTGTTAGGAAGTCACTATGGTTACAATCTCTTCAACAGATATCAAAAGCATAATTATGTACTTTCATTAAATAAACAAATCTAAATAATTGTATGTCTGTATATATATTTTTCTATTTGATAATTTAAAAAAAAATATGGAACTATTTTTTTTTTTACTGTTAAGTCAAATCACATTCTTAGGCGTAACAATGTTCAGTAAACGAGGAAAGATAGTTTGAGGGGGGACGTTGAGTGGTGTGTATGCAGTAAGGTATTATTATAGGGCAGGCCCCCCACAAAAAAAAATTGTGCCCTGTAATTATAACTTCTTGGGAAAATCGCTGGAACGTAGACCAGCCGAAAGAAGTACTCGTCTAGCCAGTGTACCAGGGACAGGACACTCAATTGAAATTTGATTCTTTAATTTATGCTTCATAGTTTATTTATTTGTTACTGTGGATTTTCTGCATATATTATGTATATTTATGCATGCAATGTGTAGCAGTGTGTTTGTGTGTAATGTTTGACGTTACTGTGTATAACGTTATAGTTGTTTATATCTTTCTGGTGTTACAAAACGTTTAACAATACACTAGCAACACTGTTCCCTCTACACTTGTCATATGCATTATTAAATCTATAATACAAGAGACTGATACTTTTCTTTCTCCCCCAGTTTCATACGAACTTCTTGCTAGATTGAGGGAATCTTCATTCGACGTGTGGTTTTGTTCTGAATCTTTATCAAGAAGAGAAATTTGTTCAGTACAGAAAGAGACGTTATCTAGCAGTTCTCCTTCTCATTTTTCGATTAATTGTGAAATATTATAAGCGATGATAATACGAATGTTGTTGTCCATTTTGTTTTAATTGTAAAATTATATCCACGGTCACTTTCGCTTTAAAATTTCACTTTTTTCCTTAGCTAATCGTTTTTGGGATAGGAATTATAAAATGCTTTGCACGGAAGGACATGAGTGAGGAGGTGAAATTGACATGACAAATCTCTCACTTGGAGACCAAGCTTGAGGAATATATAGCTGAGAACCGGAGGTGAGATGGGTGACGGCACCATTGTGAATAACCGTATGGTTAACTTGTGGAGTTTGTCAAATATGGGTTAAATCAGGGAAGTTTTCAGCGGTCCTGGCCTCCATTCTTTGCATTGACTTGATAAAAACATTTAAGAGCGTTACGTTTTCACAATAAAAGTCTATTTCTGCACTGTGGTCTTCCATTCAAACATTATGCGACTGTGGGATTTGTGTCGACGTCGAGCACAACGCTGAGCTCACGTTCCAAACATTGAATTTTTGTTAACTTCTTGCATTTGGTAACAGTGAGCCCTGAGACCAATGAACTGAGACTTGGCTTTTCAGGGACATAAATTCTGGCCTGGGACCTGGAATTAAAATCTGGACCTGAGACGTGTAGTTAAGAATATTTTAGTGTAAACGTTCGGAAAAACCAATTACTTGAGGAATGCAAGTGATTTTTTTATTCAAGGGTACATGGTCGAGAGAGTGAGAGAGAGAGAGAGAGAGAGGAGAGGAGAGAGAGAGAGAGGTAACACTGCTAACGTCAATATTTATGGATATGGGAATGATTGCTTGTTCTGGATGATTGGATGAGTTATTCCTCACGGATGTTTGGATTGAAAATCAACATCCGTGGTAGGGAAACGGTACAAAAGAGTTAGGTAAACAGTAGTGGTAGTAAAAGTTCCTCTCAGTGGTGCTGACAGTGACAATCGCAGTGGTTAAACACCATCACTGGCAGCACACTGCTCTCAGTGGTGCTGAGAGTAACCATAACAACACTGGTAAACATATCGATGGTAGACAGTGCTGATAGTGATAACAGTGGTAAACACATCACGGGCAGAACAGTGCTCTCAGCGGTGCTGACAGTGTCAATAACATTGTAAACAATCATTGGTAGCACAGTGCTTCAGTGGTGCTGCTATAGCAGTGGACCAATAAACAATGGTAACACCACACTAGTAGCACATAGCCCTCAGGTAGTGCTGCAGTGACAATAAAACAGTGCTAAAAACATCACTGGTTTGCACAGTGCCCTCAGTGGTGCTAGCAGTGACAATACAGTGGTAAAAACACATCACTGGTAGCACAGTGTTTTTCAATGTTGAATAGAAGGTTAGTCAAACTAGTGAGTTGGCCAACTAGTAACTAACTTACCAGAACAATCAGCAGTTCCTGAACAATCATTCACCGACACTGAACGTTACCAACATTTCATAAACACTGAACGTATACACACACTAACATCCTCACATACACAAACACCACAAAAACAGTGAAACTACTTACATTCATTTTTAAAATATATATTAGTTCCACCACATCACGGTACATTACAACCTTCATGTTGAAATAAAAGTTAACTTCCATACATCACAGACAACACCATCCTTTACATGGCAATCAGAGACACTAGCACAGAAAGCACACTTGGCCAGGCTGCAGCAGCGACCACTGGCCAGGCTGCATGCAGCGACCACTGGCCAGGCTGCAGCAGCGACCATTGGCCTGGCTGCGCAGCGACAAACTGGCCAGGCTGCAGCGGCGCCACTGGCCAGGCTGCAGCACGACCACTGGCCATGCTGCAGCAGCGACCACTGGTCCAGTACTGCAGCTGCGTCCACTGGCCAGGCTGCAGCAGCGGCTATGGCCAGGCTGCAGCAGCGGCCACTGGCCAGGCTGCAGGCAGCGGGCCACTGGGCCAGGCTGCAGCAGCGACCACTGGCCAGGCTGCAGCGCGACATGGCCAGGCTGAGCAGCGGCCACTGGCCAGGCTGCAGCAGCGGCCTCTGGCCAGGCTGCAGCAGCGGCCACTTGGTGACTTTAATATTTTTCTGCCTCGAGAGATTTTTTTTGTATTACTTGATTTTGTTTTGTGTTTACTGACGTATTCTTGCATAAGACCATTTATATGAGTGGCTTCTTCACCTCATACTTCTCATCTCATAAACTCATCGTTGACAAGTCTTCTCTCAGATATCTAAACACATTCACTTCTTTCACACTCCCTCTTTCCAATGTGTTATCCCATTCTTGTTTACCTAACCCGCTGGTTCCCTTATCACTTTACGCTTATCTATGTTTACTTGTTCTAACTTTCTTCCTTAACACAATCCTTCGGGTTTATATAATGTTTACAATACTTTAATAAACAAACACAATGAAAAATATTGTTTTTGATTGGGTTCAGAATGAATTTTGCGAATTTACTGCATACACAAATTTCGTTTGCCTTATTCGGCAAAGAAGAGCGTTGCAATTAAGCCAAAAACGCAAGTTTTACTTATTCAGCAATATATAGATATATATATCTATATATATATATATATATATATTATATATATATATATATATATACTTATATATATATATATTTATATATATATAGGGTTGTTTGAGGTGGTTCGGTCATGTTAGAGAATGGAGCGAAAACAGAATTACTTCAAGAGTGTATCAGTCAGTAGTGGAAGGAAGGCGGGGTAGGGTCGGCCTAGGAAAGGTTGGAGAGGATGGGGTAAAGGAGAGTTTTGTGTGCGAGGGCTTGGACTTCCAGCAGCATGCGTGAGCGTGCTTGATAGGAGTGAAGGGAGACAATGGTTTTTAATTACATGACGTGCTGTTGGAGCTGTGAGGCAAAGTAAATTTATGAAAGGGATTCACCCCCCTCAAACCGGCAGGCGGGACTTGAGTCCTGGAGATTGGGAATACAGTGCCTGCTCTCGAAGGAGGGGTGTTAATGTTGCAAGTAATTTAAAATCTGTAGTGTTAAAGAACCCTTCTGGGCATCGACAGTGAGGAGTGAATGTTGGTGAGGTTTTTCTTTTTCGGGCCACCCTGCCTTGGTGGGAATCCGCAGTTTGTGATAATAAAAGAACAAACTATATGTATTATGGAGTGATAGAACGTTTACGTAGAAATTTTATTAAAATGGAGAGACTTGTAGATGGACGTAGTTGGTAGTTGGACTTGTGTTCCTCAATGATTATTGGAGTTTCTAAATTGACTTTTCTAATTGTATTTCGAGTGATTTAGTAATATGTAATTTTTTTATGAAGGAGAAGAGAATAAAAATGTATGCGTTATGTAACTATCACTTTTCTCTTTGTGAAAGCAAATAACATCACAAACAACGTCAATCTTGAGTTTTACAGAAGATATTAAGTGAAGGAGGGACAGTTAATGCTGATATAAGCAAGGCAACGGAAGAAGT
>NW_026469105.1:0-12594 GCF_026875155.1 Cherax quadricarinatus | reverse complement strand
CCACCCCTCTCTCTCATGTCTTACTTCTGTTACCTTGTCATAAAACTCCAGGAGGTTTGTGATACAAGATTTGCCTTCCATAAACCCATGCTGGTTTTCATTTATAATCTTGTTTCTTTCCAGGTGTTCGACCACTCTCCTCCTGATAATCTTCTCCATGACTTTGCACACAATACATGTCAGAGACACAGGTCTGTAGTTTAGTGCCTCGTTTCTGTTTCCTTTCTTAAATATGGGGACTACATTAGCTGTCTTCCATTTCTCAGGTAGTTGCCCAGTTTCAAGGGATGTGTTGAAGATTGTGGTTAGAGGCATGCACAGCATCTCTGCTCCTTCTCTAAGGACCCATGGGGAGATGTTGTCCGGTCCTATCGCCTTTGAGGTGTCAAGGTCACTTAAGAGCTTCTTCACCTCCTCCTCAGTTGTTCGTATGTCATCCAACACTTGTTGGTATATTCCCTCTTGATGTTACCTTCTGTGCTGTCTTCCCACAGCCCTTCCTGTCTCTACTGTAAAAACTTCCTTAAATCTCCTGTTCAGCTCCTCACATACCTCCTGATCATTTCTTGTGAGTTCTCCACCTTCTGTCCTTAATCTGATCACCTGGTCTTTGACTGTTGTCTTCCTCCTGATGTGGCTATACAACAGTTTCGGGTCAGTCTTGATTCTCGAAGCTATGTCATTTTCATACTGTCGCTGGGCCTCCCTCCTTACCTGTGAGTACTCATTCCTGGCTCTGCGACTGATCTCCCTATTTTCGTGTGTTCTCTGCCTTCTGTACTTTTTCCATTCTCTATTGCATTTTGTTTTTGCCTCCTTACACCGTCGGGTAAAGCAGGGGCTCGTTCTGGTCTTTCCGTTGTTACTGTTGCCCTTGGGAATAAACCTTTCCACTGCCTCCTTGCATTTTGTTGTTACATATTCCATCATTTCATT
This sequence comes from Cherax quadricarinatus, assembly GCF_026875155.1. Lineage (NCBI taxonomy): Eukaryota > Metazoa > Arthropoda > Malacostraca > Decapoda > Parastacidae > Cherax > Cherax quadricarinatus. Next base: position 11,658 of record NW_026469105.1, on the reverse strand, counting down.
TACTGGCTTTCCTGCCAGTTCTCTGTCCCACTGGACCTCCAGCAGGAAGTTCTTCAACCAGATGTAGTGTGTGTGTGTGTGTGTGTGTGTGTGTGTGTGTGTGAGTGTACTCACCTATTTGTTCTCACCTATTTGTGGTTGCAGGGGTCGAGTCACAGCTCCTGGCCCCGCCTCTTCGCTGATTGCTACTAGGTCCTCTCTCTCCCTGCCCCATGAGCTCTATCATACCTCGCCTTAAAACTATGTATGGTTCCTGCCTCCACTACATCCCTTTCTAAGCTATTCCATGGCCTGACTACTCTATGACTGAAGAAATACTTCCCTACATCCCTTTGATTCATCTGAGTCTTCAACTTCCAATTGTGACCTCTTGTGTCTGTGTCCCATCTCTGGAACATCCCGTCTTTGTCCACCTTGTCTATTCCGCGCAGTATTTACGTCGTTATCATGTCTCCCCTGACCCTTCTGTCCTCCAGTGTCGTCAGGCCGATTTCCCTCAACCTTTCTTCGTAGGACAATCCCCGTAGCTCTGGGACTAGTCTTGTTGCAAACCTTTGCACTTTCTCTAATTTCTTGACGTGCTTGACTAGGTGTGGATTCCAAACTGGTGCTGCATACTCCAGTATGGGCCTGACGTAGATGGTATACAGAGTCTTAAACGAATCCTTACTGAGGTATCGGAACGCTATCCGTAGGTTTGCCAGGCGCCCGTATGCTGCAGCAGTTATCTGATTGATGTGTGCCTCAGGAGATATGCTCGGTGTTATACTCACCCCCAGATCTTTTTCCTTGAGTGAGGTTTGCAGTCTTTGGCCATCTAAACTATATTGTGTCTGCGGTCTTCTTTGCCCTTCCCCAATCTTCATGACTTTGCATTTGGCAGGGTTAAATTCAAGGAGCCAGTTGCTGGACCAGGCTTGTAGCCTGTCCAGGTCTTTTTGTAGTCCTGCCTGATCCTCGTCCGATTTGATTCTTCTCATTAACTTCGCATCATCTGCAAACAAGGACACTTCTGAGTCTATCCTTCCGTTATGTCGTTCACATATACCAAGAACCGAACAGGTCCTAGGACTGACCCCTGTGGAACCCCGCTTGTCACAGGCGCCCACTCTGACACCTCGTCGCGTACCATGACTCGTTGTTGCCTCCCTGTCAGATATTCTCTGATCCATTGCAGTGCCTTTCCTGTTATGTGTGCCTGATCCTCTAGCTTTTGCAGTAACCTCTTGTGAGGAACTGTGTCGAAGGCCTTCTTGCAGTCCAAAAATATGCAGTCGATCCACCCCTCTCTCTCTTGTCTTACTTCTGTCACCTTGTCATAAAATCTAGTAGGTTTGTGACACAGGATTTTCCTTCCCTGAAACCCTGCTTGTTGTCAATTATACCCTTGTTTCTTTCCAGGTGCCCCACCACTCTCCTCCTGATGATCTTCTCCATGACCTTGCATACTATATATGTTAGTGATACAGGTCTGTAGTTTAGTGCCTCATCTCTGTCTCCCTTTTTAAAAATTGGGAGTACATTTGCCATTTTCCATACCTCAGGGAGTTGCCCAGTTTCAAATGATGTGTTGAAGATCTTTGTTAATGGCTCACACAATATCTCTGCTCCCTCTTTAAGGTCCCATGGAGAGATGTTGTCTGGTCCCACCGCCTTTGAGGTGTCAAGTTCGCATAGCAGCTGCTTCACCTCCTCCTTGGTTATATGTACCTCATCCAGCACTTGCTGGTGTGCCCCCCCAGTTCTGATTTCTTGGAGTCCTACTGGTTTCCACTGTAAATACCTCTTTAAATCTTGTGTTGAGCTCCTGACAAACCTCTCGGTCGTTTCTTGTGAATTCCCCATCACCCTTCCTCAGTCTGATTACCTGGTCCTTGACTATTGTTTTCCTCCTGATGTGGCTGTACAACAGCTTCGGGTCAGTCTTTACTTTTGATGCCATGTCATTTTCATATTGTCTCTGAGCCTCCCTTCTTATCTGTGCATATTCGTTTCTGGCTCTTAGGCTGATTTCTTTATTTTCCTGAGTTCTCTGTCTTCTGTACCTTTTCCATTCTCTAGTACACCTAGTTTTTGCCTCCCTACACCTTTGGGTGAACCAAGGACTCGTTCTGTTCTTCCCATTATTTCTGTTTCCCTTGGGAACAAACCTCTCCTCTGCCTCCTTGCATTTTGTTGCTACATAGTCCATCATTTCTTGTACTGGTTTTCCTGTCAGTTCCCTCTCCCACTGAATGTCTTGAAGGAAGTTCCTCATGCCTGAGTAGTTCCCCCTTTTGTAGTTTGGTTTTTCCCAGCCTATTCCTGCTACTCTCTCCACTTGGAGCTCAACTATGTAGTCGAAGCACAGAACCACATGATCACTAGCTCCCAGGGGCCTTTCATACGTGATACCCTCGATGTCCGAACTACTCATGGTGAATACAACGTCCAGCCTTGCTGGTTCATCCTCTCCTCTCTCTCTGGTAGTGTCTCTAACATGTTGATGCATGAGGTTTTTCAGTACCACATCCATCATCTTGGCTCTCCATGTTTCGGGACCCCCATGGGGCTCCAGGCTTTCCCAGTCAATCTCCTTGTGATTGAAATCACCCATAACTAGTAACTTTGCTCCCCCCATGTGTGCTCTCCTGGCCACCTCGGCTAGTGTGTTGATCATTGCTCTGTTGCTCTCATCGTATTCTTCTCTTGGCCTCCTGCAGTTCTGTGGTGGGTTGTACATTACTGCAATTATCACCTTATGTCCCTCAGACTGGATTGTTCCTACTAAGTAGTCCCTTTCTCCCGTGCCATACATTCCTTCCATTTTCTCAAAACCCCACTGGTTTTTAATGAGCAGTGCAACTCCTCCTCTCCCTCTCCTCCCTCTGTCTTTCCTGAGGATTTGATATCCGGATTGAAAGATTGAATCTGTTATTATTCTGGTGAGTTTTGTTTCTGTGAGTGCTATTATGTCTGGGGATGTCTCTTTGATTCTTTCGTGCCACTCCTCATAATTGTTTGTTATTCCATCTGCATTTGTATACCACACCTTCAACTTCTTTTCTAAGACTGTGGTCTGGGAGGTATATTGGGGTTGGGGAAGTGGGAGACCTGGTAAGGAACTATGGGTTGTTGCTGTGGGGGTGGAGTTTGTAATGTAGTGGGTGGGGGCATTGGATGTGGCATGGGTGTTTTGATTTAGAGTGTTTGGTTGCACTGGGGTTGACCTGGTTGGGAGGCTTCTATAGGAAGTTGTGAGGGAGGCTGTATATGATCTTCTTCCAGGGTCTGGGATCTCCTGTCTGTCTTCTCCATCCCCTCTCTTGTGTGTGTGTGTGTGTTTGTGTGTGTGTGTGTTTGTGTGTGTGTGTGTGTGTGTGTGTGTGTGTGTGTGTGTGTGTGTGTGTGTGTGTGTGTGTGTGTGTTAGTTACCATTTTGTCCTAGGCACATGTCGATTAGACACTAGGCCTGGTGTGTGTGTGATAGTGTAGTCTTGTGGAATGTGTGTTACGTTTTGTTAAGTTTGTATGTGGTGTGTTAGATGTTATAAGGAGTTTGGTGTTGTTAACTTACTAAAATCATGATAGACCATTTGGATAATACTTATTCATGTTGTAGTCTTGGGTTCTTTAAAATATGTACATAGCCTAGTATTGTACCGCTAAAGTAGCATGTGGTGTATTATCTTGCATTTTGAGTGTGAACTTCACGTTATGTAATGTTGTTTTGAAAATTTGTATTTCATGATTGTCAGATTGTCAACATTAATAATTGATATTTTATTGTGGTGTATATTACTTTTACTTTTTACGATGTATGTGTATAGGAATGTAATGTTTCATATCTGTTTTAGTTGTAAATTTATGTTTTTGTGTCTTGTTGATCATGTACTACCAACTCTTAGGTAAATACTCATTAAGGTTTTGATGGGGTCAAAGTATGACCATTAATTAGGATAATTAATGTATGATATTTAGAACGGTGACTGTACATATGTTAAGGGGGGGGGAAGTGTCAGCTGTGTTTCTGCACTGGCAATAATGATTATAGTAAAAGGAGGGTTTGTAGGATGTGTTGTGGGGTTTTGTATATGGTTGTAATATGGCCATTATCTATGGTGTTTTATTTTCTGTACTCGGATTGTGTACTAGAGGTTTTGCATATATATATATTTTAATATATATATATATATATATATATATATATTTTATATATATATATATATATATATATATATATATATATAATAATTATATATATTAATATATATATATATATATAAATATATATAGGGGTGTGTGGACCAGGTGTTTACTGTGAAACATATAAGTGAACAGTATTTAGATAAGGCGGGAAAAAGGTCTTTGTGGCATTTATGGATTTGGAAAAGGCGTATGACAGGGTGGATAGGGGGGCAATGTGGCAGATGTTGCAAGTGTATGGTGTAGGAGGTAGGTTACTGAAAGCAGTGAAGAGTTTTACGAGGATAGTGAGGCTCAAGTTAGAGTATGTATGAAAGAGGGAAATTTTTTCCCAGTAAAAGTAGGCCTTAGACAAGGATGTGTGATGTCACCGTGGTTGTTTAATATATTTATAGATGGGGTTGTAAGAGAAGTAAATGCGAGGGTCTTGGCAAGAGGCGTGGAGTTAAAAGATAAAGAATCACACACAAAGTGGGAGTTGTCACAGCTGCTCTTTGCTGATGACACTGTGCTCTTGGAGATTCTGAAGAGAAGTTGCAGAGATTGGTGGATGAATTTGGGTAGGGTGTGCAAAAGAAGAAAATTAAAGGTGAATACAGGAAAGAGTAAGGTTATGGGGATAACAAAAAGATTAGGTGATGAAAGATTGATATCAAGATTGGAGGGAGAGAGTATGGAGGAGGTTAACGTATTCAGATATTTGGGAGTGGACGTGTCAGCGGATGGGTCTATGAAAGATGAGGTGAATCATAGAATTGATGAGGGAAAAAGAGTGAGTGGTGCACTTAGGAGTCTGTGGAGACAAAGAAACTTTGTCCTTGGAGGCAAAGAGGGGAATTGTATGAGAGTATAGTTTTGTTTATATGGGTGTGAAGCGTGGGTGATGAATGTTGCAGCGAGGAGAAGGCTGGAGGCAGTGGAGATGTCATGTCTGAGGGCAATGTGTGGTGTGATATAATGCAGAGAATTCGTAGTTTGGAAGTTAGGAGGAGGTGCGGGATTACCAAAACTGTTGTCCAGAGGGCTGAGGAAGGGTTGTTGAGGTGGTTCGGACATGTAGAGAGAATGGAGCGAAACAGAATGACTTCAAGAGTGTATCAGTCTGTAGTGGAAGGAAGGCGGGGTAGGGGTCGGCCTAGGAAGGGTTGGAGGGAGGGGGTAAAGGAGGTTTTGTGTGCGAGGGGCTTGGACTTCCAGCAGGCATGCGTGAGCGTGTTTGATAGGAGTGAATGGAGACAAATGGTTTTTAATACTTGACGTGCTGTTGGAGTGTGAGCAAAGTAACATTTATGAAGGGATTCAGGGAAACCGGCAGGCCGGACTTGAGTCCTGGAGATGGGAAGTACAGTGCCTGCACTCTGAAGGAGGGGGTGTTAATGTTGCAGTTTAAAAACTGTAGTGTTAAAGCACCCTTCTGGCAACAGTGATGGAGTGAATGATGGTGAAAGTTTTTCTTTTTCGGGCCACCCTGCCTTGGTGGGAATCGGCCAGTGTGATAATAAAAAAAAAATAATATATTATATATATATATATATTATATATATATATATATATATATATATATAATATATATATATATATATATATAATATATATATATATTCATAATATATATAATTATATATATATATAATATATATATATATATATATTATATATATATATATATATATATATATATTATATATATCTATATATATATTAATATATATATTAATATATATTATATATATCTATATAAATATATAATATATATATATATATATTATATATATATATATATATATATATTTTATATATTATAAAATATATATATATTATATAGGGTGTGTGTGTGTGTGTAGTACAGACAGAGAGAGAGAGAGAGAGAGAGAGAGAGAGAGAGAGAAAGAGAGATTATCGTCTCATCTACACCATTTGGACAGAATGGAGGACCCACCAAGGCGAGCACAGCTTATCTCTCGCCTGGACCCGGCCTGGAGAGATCTCTCATTCCAGGAGAGCTTTCAGCACTAGGTCCAATATTATCTAGGTATCCAGCTTGGCTCCATTTCACGGATACCGAGAGATAACTTGTAAACAATAAGAGCACCGAAAATTTGAGCAAAAAAAAAAACCATCAAAGGGAACCTTAATGAGTGAACACATCCATTAATTAATGAGTTAACATCGATGTTTGTAAATATCCGAAAATCAACAAAGGGTTCTTCAGTATCTGATCTCGTTAGCAATCAACAACGAAATCTCAACACTTTCGTTCATTCACATCCTTTCATATACAAGTCAGTCAAAATTATAAATTTGAAATAAAGAATATTAACACTGAATGACTAGCTGGAGCAATCACTTTCCATCATACCCAAAGCTGTGTGTGTGTGTGGGTGTGTGTGGTGTGTGTGGTGTGTGTGTGTGTTGTGTGTGTGTGTGTGTGTGTGTTGTGTGTGTGTGTGTGTGTGTGGTGTGTGTTTGTGTGTGTGTGTGCGTGTGTGTGTGTGTGAGTGTGTGTGTGAGTGTGAGTGGTGTGTGTGTTGTGTGTGTGTGTGTGTGTGTGTGTGTGTGTGTGTGTGTGTGTGTGTGTGTGTGTGTGTGTGTGTGTGTGTGTGTGTGTGTGTGTGTGTGTGTGTGTGTGTGTGTGTGTGTGTGTGTGTGTGTGTGAAGTGATGTGTGTTTGTGTGTGAGTGTGTGTGTGTGTGTGTGTGGTGTGTGTGTGTGTATGTGTGTGTGTGTGTGTGTGTGTGTGTGTGTGTACTCACCTAGTTGTACTCACCTAGTTGAGGATGCGGGGGTCGAGTCCGAGCTCCTGGCCCCGCCTCTTCACTGATCGCTACTAGGTCACTCTCCCTGAACCGTGAGCTTTATCATACCTCTGCTTAAAGCTATGTATGGATCCTGCCTCCACTACATCGCTTCCCAAACTATTCCACTTACTGACTACTCTGTGGCTGAAGAAATACTTCCTAACATCCCTGTGATTCATCTGTGTCTTCAACTTCCAACTGTGTCCCCTTGTTACTTTGTCCAATCTCTGGAACGTCCTGTCTTTGTCCACCTTGTCAATTCCTCTCAGTATTTTGTATGTCGTTATCATGTCCCCCCTATCTCTCCTGTCCTCCAGTGTCGTCAGGTTGATTTCCCTTAACCTCTCCTCGTATTACATACCTCTTAGCTCTGGGACTAGTCTTGTTGCAAACCTTTGCACTTTCTCTTGTTTCTTTACGTGCTTGGCTACGTGTGGGTTCCAAACTGGTGCCGCATACTCCAATATGGGTCTAACGTACACGGTGTACAGGGTCCTGAACGATTCCTTATTAAGATGTCGGAATGCTGTTCTGAGGTTTGCTAGGCGCCCATATGCTGCAGCAGTTATTTGATTGATGTGCGCTTCAGATGTGCCTGGTGTTATACTCACCCCAAGATCTTTTTCCTTGAGTGAGGTTTGTAGTCTCTGGCCCCCTAGACTGTACTCCGTCTGCGGTCTTCTTTGCCCTTCCCCAATCTTCATGACTTTGCACTTGGTGGGATTGAACTCCAGGAGCCAGTTGCTGGACCAGGTCTGCAGCCTGTCCAGATCCCTTTGTAGTTCTGCCTGGTCTTCGATCGAGTGAATTCTTCTCATCAACTTCACGTCATCTGCAAACAGGGACACCTCAGAGCCTATTCCTTCCGTCATGTCGTTCACAAATACCAGAAACAGCACTGGTCCTAGGACTGACTCCTGTGGGACCCCGCTGGTCACAGGTGCCCATTCTGACACCTCGCCACGTACCATGACTCGCTGCTGTCTTCCTGACAAGTATTCCCTGATCCATTGCAGTGCCTTCCCTGTTATCCCTGCTTGGTCCTCCAGTTTTTGCACCAATCTCTTGTGTGGAACTGTGTCAAACGCCTTCTTGCAGTCCAAGAATATGCAATCCACCCACCCCTCTCTCTCTTGTCTTACTGCTGTCACCATGTCATAGAACTCCAGTAGGTTTGTGACAGGATTTCCCGTCCCTGAAACCATGTTGGCTGCTCTTGATGAGATCATTCCTTTGTGTGTGTGTGTGTGTGTGTGTGTGTGTGTGTGTGTGTGTGTGTGTGTGTGTGTGTGTGTGTGTGTGTGTGAGTGCGTGTGTGTGTACTCACCTAATTGTACTCAACTAATTGTGGTTGCAGGGGTCGAGACTCAGCTCCTGGCCCCGCCTCTTCACTGATCGCTAATAGATCCTCTCCCTCTCTGCTTCCTGAGCTTTGTCGTACTTCTTCTTAAAACTATGTATGGTTCCTGCCTCTACTACTTCACTTGCTAGGCTATTCCGCTTCCTGAGGACTCTATGACTGAAGAAATACTTCCTAACGTCCCTGTGACTCGTCTGAGTCTTCAGCTTCCAGTTGTGACCCCTTGTCCCTGTGTCCCCTCTCTGGAACATCCTATCTCTGTCCACCTTGTCTATTCCCCGCAGTATCTTGTATGTCGTTATCATGTCTCCCCTGACCCTTCTGTCCTCCAATGTCGTCAGTTCGATTTCCCTTAACCTTTCCTCGAACGACATTCCCTTGAGCTCTGGGACTAGCCTTGTTGCAAACCTTTGTACTTTCTCTAACTTCTTGACGTGCTTGACCAGGTGTGGGTTCCAGACTGGTGCTGCATACTCCAGTATGGGCCTATCATACACAGTGTACAGTGTCTTGAACGATTCCTTATTAAGGTATGGGAATGCTATTCTCATGTTTGCCAGGGGCCCGTATGCTGCAGCAGTTATTTGGTTGATGTGTGCTTCTGGTGACGTGCTCGGTGTTATGGCCACCCCAAGGTCTTTCTCCCTGAGTGAGGTCTGTAGTCTTTGTCCACCTAGCCTATATTCTGTCTGCGGTTTTCTTTGCCCCTCCCCAATCTTCATGACTTTACATTTGGCAGGGTTGAATTCGATAAGCTAGTTTCTGGACCAAATGTCCAACCTGTCCAGGTCTCTTTGAAGTCCTGCCTCATCCTCATCCGATTTAATTCTTCTCATCAGCTTCACATCATCTGGGAATAGGGACACTTCAGAGTCTATTCCTTCCATCATGTCCTTCTCATATATCAAAAATAGCACTGGTCCTGGAACTGATCCCTGTGGGACCCCGCTCGTCACATGCGCCCACTGTGATACCTCTTCATGTGTGTGTGTGTGTGTGTGTGTGTGTGTGTGTGTGTTGTGTGTGTGTGTGTGTGTGTGTGTGTGTGTACTCACCTAGTTGTACTCACCTAGTTGAGGTTGTGGGGGTCGAGTCCGAGCTCCTGGCCCCGCCTCTTCACTGATCGCTACTAGGTCACTCTCCCTGAGCCGTGAGCTTTATCATACCTCTGCTTAAAGCTATGTATGGGTCCTGCCTCCACTACATCGCTTCCCAAACTATTCCACTTACTGACTACTCTGTGGCTGAAGAAATACTTCCTAACATCCCTGTGATTCATCTGTGTCTTCAGCTTCCAACTGTGTCCCCATGTTACTGTGTCCAATCTCTGGAACATCCTGTCTTTGTCCACCTTGTCAATTCCTCTCAGTATTTTGTATGTCGTTATCATGTCCCCCCTATCTCTCCTGTCCTCCAGTGTCGTCAGGTTGATTTCCCTTAACCTCTCCTCGTAGGACATACCTCTTAGCTCTGGGACTAGTCTTGTTGCAAACCTTTGCACTTTCTCTAGTTTCTTCACGTGCTTGGCTAGGTGTGGGTTCCAAACTGGTGCCGCATACTCCAATATGGGCCTAACATACACGGTGTACAGGGTCCTGAATGATTCCTTATTAAGATGTCGGAATGCTGTTCTGAGGTTTGCTAGGCGCCCATATGCTGCAGCAGTTATTTGGTTGATGTGCGCTTCAGGAGATGTGCCTGGTGTTATACTCACCCCAAGATCTTTTTCCTTGAGTGAGGTTTGTAGTCTCTGACCCCCAGACTGTACTCCGTCTGGGGCCCCTTCTTTGCCCTTCCCCAATCTTATGACTTTGCACTTGGGGATTGAACTCCAGGAGCCAATTGCTGGACCAGGTCGCACCTTTCCAATCCCTTTAGTTCTGCCTGTCTTCGATCGATGTATTCTTCTCTAACTTCACGCATCTGCAAACAGGACCCTCAGATCTTTTCCCTTCCGTCTGTCGTTCACAAATACCAGAAACAGCACTGGTCCTAGATGCCCCTGGGGGACCCCGCGGGCACAGTGCCCCATCTGACCCTCGCCACGACCATGACTCGCTGCGTTTTCCGACAAGTATTCCCTGATCCATTGTAGGCCTTCCCGTTATCCCTGCTTGGTCCTCCAGTTTTTGCACCAATCCTTTGTGGAACTGTTAAACCCTTTTTGCAGCCCCAAAAAAATGCAACCACCCACTCCTCTCTCTCTTGTCTTACTGCTGTCCCATGTCATAGAACTCCAGTGGGTTTGTGACACAGGATTTCCCCCCAAAACCCCATGTTGGCTGCTGTTATGAATCATTTCCTTTCTAGGTGTTCCACCACTCTCTCCTGATAATTTTCTCCATGATTTTGCATACTATACATGTCTGACACGGGTCTTATTTAATGCTTCTTTCTGTCCCTTTTTTTAAAAATTTGGGGACTACATTTGCTGTCTTCCTTTTCCTCAGGAATCCCCCTTTTCGATAGATGTATTAATATTGTTGTTAGGGGTACACATAGCGCCTCTGCTCCCCTCTCAATCCCCATGGGAGATGTTATCTGGCCCATTGCCTTTGAGTATCTAGCTCACTCAAAGCCTCTTTACTTTTTCCTCGGTTGTGTGCACTGTTCCAGCACTTGGTGGGGTGCCCCCCCCTCTCCATCTTTCTGGAGTCCTTCGTCCCTCTTGAACACTTTTTTGAATCTCTTGTTGAGTTTTTTCACATACTTTACGGTCATTTCTTTTTGTCCTCCTCCCTTTCCCTTTCCCTTTCCTGATTACCCGGTCCTTGACTGTTGTTTTCCCCCCTGAGTGGCTGTACAACAGTTTTGGGTCAGATTTTTGGGCCGGGGTGCTATGTCATTTTCAATTGTCTTTGGGGCCCCCCTTCTTATCTGGCTATTCGTTTTTTGGGTCTACACTGTTCTCCTATTCTCCTGGGGCCTTTGCCTTCTATATTTCTTCCATTCCCTAGCACACTTGGGGTTTTTTCCCCCCGCACCCTTTTTGGAAACCATGGGGTCATCCTGGTTTTTTATTAATCCTGTTACCCTTGGGTACAAACCTCTCCTCGCCTCCTTGCATTTTTTTTGCTACATATTCCTCATTCCCCTTTAAAGGGGTTTCCCCGCCATTCTCGTCCCACTGAACCCCCTTCAGGGATTCCTCATTCCGTGTAGTCCCCTTTCTTTATTTTTGTGTGTATGTGTGTGGGGTTTTTGTGTTGTGTGGTGTTGTGTGTGTGTGTGTGTGTGTGTGTGTGTTGGGGTTGGGTGTTTGGGGGTGGGGTGTGTATGCATGTTTGTGGTGTGCCACCCAATTATTTGGGGTTT
>NW_026469104.1:0-12896 GCF_026875155.1 Cherax quadricarinatus | reverse complement strand
TCGGGGTTGATTCTGGTGTGAGGACTGATCCTGGGTTCTGCGACCCTAATGCTCGGATCTGAGGGTTGATCCTTGGATCTGAGGGCTGATCTTTGGATCTGAGAGTTGATCCTTCGAACTCGGGGTTGATTCTTGGGTTTGAGGACTGATCCTTGGGTTCTGCGAGCTAATGCTCGGATCTGAGGGTTGATCCTTGGATCTGAGGGCTGATCTTTGGATCTGAGAGTTGATGCTTGGATCTCTGGGCTGAACCTTGGATCTCAGGACTGATCCTCGGATATGTGAACTGATCCTTGGGTCTAATTATTGATTCTTGAGTCTGAGGGCTGATCCTTTGGTCTGAGAGCTGATACTTGGATCTGAGGATTGATCCTTGGATCTGAGGCCTGATCCTTCAGTCTGAGAACTAATACTTTGATCTCAGGGCTTGGGTTCTGAGAGCTTATCCTCGGATCTGAGGGCAGATCCTTGGGTCTGAGAGATGATCCTTGCATTTCGGGGTTGATCCTTGGATATGAGGGCTGATCCTTGGGTCTGAGAGCTGATACTTGGATCCGAGGGCCGAACCTTTGGTCTGAGAGCTGATCCTTTGGTCTGAGGGCTGATCCTTGGGTCTGAAAGCTGATCTTTTGGTTTGAGGGATGATCCGTGGATCTCAGGGCCGATCCTTGAGTCTGAGCAGTGTCATGGACAGCAGCAACAGTGACACTGGTGCTCAGCAGTATCATGGACAGCAGCAGCAGTGACACTGGTGCTCAGCAGTGTCATGGACAGCAGCAGCAGTGACACTGGTGCTCAGCAGTGTCATGGACAGCAGCAGCAGTGACACTGGTGCTCAGCAGTGTCATGGACAGCAGCAACAGTGACACTGGTGCTCAGCAGTATCATGGACAGTAGCAGCAGTGACACTGGTGCTCAGCAGTGTCATGGACAGCAACAGCAGCAGTGACACACAGGTACACTGCCCCCTGTGACACTCAACACCCTGGGTACTAACCTCCTGCAGTGTCACACACAACGCTTCAACATTATTAAGTCTGACAGAATTACTGTGGGGAATTTTTCCTTCTCGTGATCACCAAGCTTACTTGATAATTTTCGGAGTCACCTCCCCCCCGCAACCCAGTCGTAGATCAGGCTTGACTGATGGCCGGATCAGTCTAGTTGTTGGTGCTAGCTTCACGCAATCCAGGGCACATATCACAGCCCAGTTAATCCTGAACTGGCATGAGATTACATACCACGTTCCCTCTTCAAGACAGTCAGGGGTGATTGCGTGAGTTTGTATGACTGTCGGAATTTGCGTGTTTAATTGCTTGAGTTCCGTGAGTGCGTGTATCTGCAGTTTGTGTGTTACTGCACGAGTTTGCGTGATGATATATGTTGTTGTTTGCGTGATTGCGTGTATCAAGCACCCAGGATAATGTAAACTTACCCTCTTTTGAGTTGCGTTTGCCTAGTTGAATGTCGCGCTCAACCTCCACGGTACTGACAGCACGGTACTGACAGCACGGTACTGACAGCACGGTACTAACAGCACGGTACTGACAGCACGGTACTGACAGCACGGTAATAACAGCACGATACTGACAGCACGGTACTGAGTCTCGTCCTCAGTGCACACCATCACTTGTACCACCACTCTCACTTCTGCCTTCTGTACCAGACTCAGCCTACTGAAAGCTATTATGTTTATGAGGGCGCTTAGTGGTGAGGCCAGGATCACCACCCCACCTTGTTTATGAGGTCTTTCCTGAGTGGTGAGGCCAGGATCACCACCCCACCTTGTTTGTTTGTGAGGGTTTTCCTGAGTGATATCGTAATGACGTGAATAATGAAAGTGGATGTCATAGGAGTGTAGATAGAAGCCTTTGTCGATCTGTCACTCACTATAATAACATAAACGTAAATAAGTACATATATGGAGCAACTTGCAATGTGAACTGACTGATGTTGTAGTGGTCAGACTTAGGCTTGGTTACAAGTACTGACTGATGTTGTAGTGGTCAGACTTAGGCTTGGTTACAAGTACTGATGATGTTGTAGTGGTCAGACTTAGGCTTGGTTACAAGTACTGACTGATGTTGTAGTGGTCAGACTTAGGCTTGGTTACAAGTACTGACTGATGTTGTAGTGGTCAGACTTAGGCTTGGTTACAAGTACTGACTGATGTTGTAGTGGTCAGACTTAGGCTTGGTTACAAGTACTGACTGATGTTGTAGTGGCCAGGCTTAGGCTTGGTTACAAGTACTGACTGATGTTGTAGTGGTCAGACTTAGGCTTGGTTACAAGTACTGACTGATGTTGTAGTGGTCAGGCTTAGGCTTGGTTACAAGTACTGACTGATGTTGTAGTGGTCAGGCTTAGGCTTGGTTACAAGTACTGACTGATGTTGTAGTGGCCAGACTTAGGCTTGGTTACAAATACTGACTGATGTTGTAGTGGTCAGACTTAGGCTTGGTTACAAGTACTGACTGATGTTGTAGTGGTCAGACTTAGGCTTGGTTACAAGTACTGGACTGATGTTGTAGTGGTCAGGCTTAGGCTTGGTTACAAGTACTGACTGATGTTGTAGTGGCCAGACTTAGGCTTGGTTACAAATATGACTGATGTTGTGTGGTCAGACTTAGGCTTGGTTACAAGTTACTGACTGATGTTGTAGTGGTCAGACTTAGGCTTGGTTACAAGTACTGACTGATGTTGTAGTGGTCAGGCTTAGGCTTGGTTACAAGTACTGACTGATGTTGTAGTGGCCAGACTTAGGCTTGGTTACAAGTACTGACTGATGTTGTAGTGGTCAGACTTAGGCTTGGTTACAAGTACTGACTGATGTTGTAGTGGTCAGGCTTAGGCTTGGTTAAAGTACTGACTGATGTTGTAGTGGTCAGGCTTAGGCTTGGTTACAAGTACTGACTGATGTTGTAGTGGTCAGACTTAGGCTTGGTTACAAGTACTGACTGATGTTGTAGTGGTCAGACTTAGGCTTGGTTACAAGTACTGACTGATGTTGTAGTGGTCAGACTTAGGCTTGGTTACAAGTACTGATGATGTTGTAGTGGCCAGACTTAGGCTTGGTTACAAGTACTGACTGATGTTGTATGTGGTCAGACTTAGGCTTGGTTACAAGTACTGATGATGTTGTAGTGGTCAGGCTTAGGCTTGGTTACAAGTACTGACTGATGTTGTAGTGGTCAGGCTTAGGCTTGGTTACAAGTACTGACTGATGTTGTAGTGGTCAGACTTAGGCTTGGTTACAAGTACTGACTGATGTTGTAGTGGTCAGACTTAGGCTTGGTTACAAGTACTGACTGATGTTGTAGTGGCCAGACTTAGCTTGGTTACAAGTACTGACTGATGTTGTAGTGGTCAGACTTAGGCTTGGTTACAAGTACTGACTGATGTTGTAGTGGTCAGGCTTAGGCTTGGTTACAAGTACTGACTGATGTTGTAGTGGTCAGGCTTAGGCTTGGTTACAAGTACTGACTGATGTTGTAGTGGCCAGACTTAGGCTTGGTTACAAGTACTGACTGATGTTGTAGTGGCCAGGCTTAGGCTTGGTTACAAGTACTGACTGATGTTGTAGTGGTCAGGCTTAGGCTTGGTTACAAGTACTGACTGATGTTGTAGTGGTCAGGCTTAGGCTTGGTTACAAGTACTGACTGATGTTGTGTGGTCAGACTTAGGCTCTGGTTACAAGTACTGACTGATGTTGTAGTGGTCAGGCTTAGGCTTGGTTACAAGTACTGACTGATGTTGTAGTGGCCAGGGCTTAGGCTTGGTTACAAGTACTGACTGATGTTGTAGTGGTCAGGCTTAGGCTTGGTTACAAGTACTGACCGATGTTGTAGTGGTCAGGCTTAGGCTTGGTTACAAGTACTGACTGATGTTGTAGTGGTCAGATTAGGCTTGGTTACAAGTACTGACTGATGTTGTAGTGGTCAGGCTTAGGCTTGGTTACAAGTATGACTGATGTTGTAGTGGCCAGGCTTAGGCTTGGTTACAAGTACTGATGATGTTGTAGTGGCCAGGCTTAGGCTTGGTTACAAGTACTGACTGATGTTGTAGTGGCCAGGCTTAGGCTTGGTTACAAGTACTGACTGATGTTGTAGTGGCCAGACTTAGGCTTGGTTACAAGTACTGACTGATTTGTTGTAGTGGCCAGGCTTAGGCTTGGTTACAAGTACTGACTGATGTTGTAGTGGTTCAGACTTAGGCTTGGTTACAAGTACTGACTGATGTTGTAGTGGTCAGGCTTAGGCTTGGTTACAAGTACTGACTGATGTTGTAGTGGTCAGACTTAGGCTTGGTTACAAGTACTGACTGATGTTGTAGTGGTCAGGCTTAGGCTTGGTTACAAGTACTGACTGATGTTGTAGTGGTCAGGCTTAGGCTTGGTTACAAGTACTGGACTGATGTTGTAGTGGTCAGACTTAGGCTTGGTTACAAGTACTGACTGATGTTGTAGTGGTCAGACTTAGGCTTGGTTACAAGTACTGACTGATGTTGTAGTGGTCAGACTTAGGCTTGGTTACAAGTACTGACTGATGTTGTAGTGGCCAGACTTAGGCTTGGTTACAAGTACTGACTGATGTTGTAGTGGTCAGACTTAGGCTTGGTTACAAGTACTGGACTGATTGTTGTAGTGGTCAGGCTTAGGCTTGGTTACAAGTACTGACTGATGTTGTAGTGGTCAGGCTTAGGCTTGGTTACAAGTACTGACTGATGTTGTAGTGGTCAGACTTAGGCTTGGTTACAAGTACTGACTGATGTTGTAGTGGTCAGACTTAGGCTTGGTTACAAGTACTGACTGATGTTGTAGTGGCCAGACTTAGGCTTGGTTACAGTACTGACTGATGTTGTAGTGGTCAGACTTAGGCTTGGTTACAAGTACTGACTGATGTTGTAGTGGTCAGGCTTAGGCTTGGTTACAAGTACTGACTGTGTTGTAGTGGTCAGGCTTTAGGCTTGGTTACAAGTACTGACTGATGTTGTAGTGGCCAGACTTAGGCTTGGTTACAAGTACTGACTGATGTTGTAGTGGCCAGGCTTAGGCTTGGTTACAAGTACTGACTGATGTTGTAGTGGTCAGGCTTAGGCTTGGTTACAAGTTACTGACTGATGTTGTAGTGGTCAGGCTTAGGCTTGGTTACAAGTACTGACTGATGTTGTAGTGGTCAGACTTAGGCTTGGTTACAAGTACTGACTGATGTTGTAGTGGTCAGGCTTAGGCTTGGTTACAAGTACTGACTGATGTTGTAGTGGCCAGGCTTAGGCTTGGTTACAAGTACTGACTGATGTTGTAGTGGTCAGGCTTAGGCTTGGTTACAAGTACTGACTGATGTTGTAGTGGTCAGGCTTAGGCTTGGTTACAAGTATGACTGATGTTGTAGTGGCCAGACTTAGGCTTGGTTACAAGTACTGACTGATGTTGTAGTGGCCAGGCTTAGGCTTGGTTACAAGTACTGACTGATGTTGTAGTGGTCAGACTTAGGCTTGGTTACAAGTACTGACTGATGTTGTAGTGGTCAGGCTTAGGCTTGGTTCAAGTACTGACTGATGTTGTATGTTGGTCAGACTTAGGCTTGGTTACAAGTACTGACTGATGTTGTAGTGGTCAGACTTAGGCTTGGTTACAAGTACTGACTGATGTTGTAGTGGCCAGGCTTAGGCTTGGTTACAAGTACTGACTGATGTTGTAGTGGCCAGGGTTAGGCTTGGTTACAAGTACTGACTGATGTTGTAGTGGTCAGACTTAGGCTTGGTTACAAGTACTGACTGATGTTGTAGTGGTCAGACTTAGGCTTGGTTACAAGTACTGATGATGTTGTAGTGGCCAGACTTAGGCTTGGTTACAAGTACTGACTGATGTTGTAGTGGTCAGACTTAGGCTTGGTTACAAGTACTGACTGATGTTGTAGTGGTCAGACTTAGGCTTGGTTACAAGTACTGACTGATGTTGTAGTGGTCAGGCTTAGGCTTGGTTACAAGTACTGACTGATGTTGTAGTGGTCAGACTTAGGCTTGGTTACAAGTACTGACTGATGTTGTAGTGGCCAGACTTAGGCTTGGTTACAAGTACTGACTGATGTTGTAGTGGTCAGACTTAGCTGGTTACAAGTACTGACTGATGTTGTAGTGGTCAGGCTTAGGCTTGGTTACAAGTACTGACTGATGTTGTAGTGGCCAGGCTTAGGCTTGGTTACAAGTACTGACTGATGATGTAGTGGCCAGGCTTAGGCTTGGTTACAAGTACTGACTGATGATGTAGTGGCAGGCTTAGGCTTGGTTACAAGTACTGACTGATGTTGTAGTGGCCAGGCTTAGGCTTGGTTACAAGTACTGACTGATGATGTAGTGGCCAGGCTTAGGCTTGGTTACAAGTACTGACTGATGTTGTAGTGGTCAGGCTTAGGCTTGGTTACAAGTACTGACTGATGTTGTAGTGGTCAGACTTAGGCTTGGTTACAAGTACTGACTGATGTTGTAGTGGTCAGACTTAGGCTTGGTTACAAGTACTGACTGATGTTGTAGTGGTCAGGCTTAGGCTTGGTTCAAGTACTGACTGATGTTGTAGTGGTCAGACTTAGGCTTGGTTACAAGTACTGACTGATGTTGTAGTGGTCAGACTTAGGCTTGGTTACAAGTACTGACTGATGTTGTAGTGGTCAGACTTAGGCTTGGTTACAAGTACTGACTGATGTTGTAGTGGTCAGACTTAGGCTTGGTTACAAGTACTGATGATGTTGTAGTGGTCAGGCTTAGGCTTGGTTACAAGTACTGACTGATGTTGTAGTGGTCAGGCTTAGGCTTGGTTACAAGTACTGACTGATGTTGTAGTGGCCAGGCTTAGGCTTGGTTACAAGTACTGACTGATGTTGTAGTGGCCAGGCTTAGGCTTGGTTACAAGTACTGACTGATGTTGTAGTGGTCAGACTTAGGCTTGGTTACAAGTACTGACTGATGTTGTAGTGGTCAGACTTAGGCTTGGTTACAAGTACTGACTGATGTTGTAGTGGTCAGACTTAGGCTTTGTTACAAGTACTGACTGATGTTGTAGTGGTCAGACTTAGGCTTGGTTACAAGTACTGACTGATGTTGTAGTGGTCAGACTTAGGCTTGGTTACAAGTACTGACTGATGTTGTAGTGGTCAGGCTTAGGCTTGGTTACAAGTACTGACTGATGTTTGTAGTGGTCAGGCTTAGGCTTGGTTACAAGTACTGACTGATGTTGTAGTGGCCAGGCTTAGGCTTGGTTACAAGTACTGACTGATGTTGTAGTGGCCAGGCTTAGGCTTGGTTACAAGTACTGACTGATGTTGTAGTGGCCGGCTTAGGCTTGGTTACAAGTACTGACTGATGTTGTAGTGGCCAGGCTTAGGCTTGGTTACAAGTACTGACTGATGTTGTAGTGGTCAGACTTAGGCTTGGTTACAAGTACTGACTGATGTTGTAGTGGTCAGGCTTAGGCTTGGTTTACAAGTACTGACTGATGTTGTAGTGGTCAGGCTTAGGCTTGGTTACAAGTACTGACTGATGTTGTAGTGGTCAGGACTTAGGCTTGGTTACAAGTACTGACTGATGTTGTAGTGGTCAGGCTTAGGCTTGGTTACAAGTACTGACTGATGTTGTAGTGGTCAGGCTTAGGCTTGGTTACAAGTATGACTGATGTTGTAGTGGTCAGGCTTAGGCTTGGTTACAAGTTACTGACTGATGTTGTAGTGGTCAGGCTTAGGCTTGGTTACAAGTACTGACTGATGTTGTAGTGGCCAGGCTTAGGCTTGGTTACAAGTACTGACTGATGTTGTAGTGGTCAGGCTTAGGCTTGGTTACAGTACTGACTGATGTTGTAGTGGTCAGGCTTTGGCTTGGTTACAAGTACTGACTGATGTTGTAGTGGTCAGGCTTAGGCTTGGTTACAAGTACTGACTGATGTTGTAGTGGTCAGGCTTAGGCTTGGTTACAAGTACTGACTGATGTTGTAGTGGTCAGACTTAGGCTTGGTTACAAGTACTGACTGATGTTGTAGTGGTCAGGCTTAGGCTTGGTTACAAGTACTGACTGATGTTGTAGTGGTCAGGCTTAGGCTTGGTTACAAGTACTGATGATGTTGTAGTGGTCGGCTTAGGCTTGGTTACAAGTACTGACTGATGTTGTAGTGGCCAGGCTTAGGCTTGGTTACAAGTACTGACTGATGTTGTAGTGGCCAGACTTAGGCTTGGTTACAAGTACTGACTGATGTTGTAGTGGCCAGGCTTAGGCTTTGTTACAAGTACTGACTGATGTTGTAGTGGCCAGGCTTAGGCTTTGTTACAAGTACTGACTGATGTTGTAGTGGCCAGGCTTAGGCTTTGTTACAAGTACTGACTGATGTTGTAGTGGTCAGACTTAGGCTTGGTTACAAGTACTGACTGATGTTGTAGTGGCCAGGCTTAGGCTTTGTTACAAGTACTGACTGATGTTGTAGTGGCCGGCTTAGGCTTTGTTACAAGTACTGACTGATGTTGTAGTGGCCAGGCTTAGGCTTTGTTACAAGTACTGGACTGATGTTGTAGTGGTCAGACTTAGGCTTGGTTACAAGTACTGACTGATGTTGTAGTGGCCAGGCTTAGGCTTGGTTACAAGTACTGACTGATGTTGTAGTGGCCAGGCTTAGGCTTTGTTACAAGTATTGACTGATGTTGTAGTGGCCAGGCTTAGGCTTTGTTACAAGTACTGACTGATGTTGTAGTGGTCAGACTTAGGCTTGGTTACAAGTACTGACTGATGTTGTAGTGGTCAGACTTAGGCTTGGTTACAAGTACTGACTGATGTTGTAGTGGTCAGACTTAGGCTTGGTTACAAGTACTGACTGATGTTGTAGTGGTCAGACTTAGGCTTGGTTACAAGTACTGACTGATGTTGTAGTGGTCAGACTTAGGCTTGGTTACAAGTACTGACTGATGTTGTAGTGGTCAGACTTAGGCTTGGTTACAAGTACATGACTGATGTTGTAGTGGTCAGACTTAGGCTTGGTTACAAGTACTGACTGATGTTGTAGTGGTCAGACTTAGGCTTGGTTACAAGTACTTCTGGCAGTTTAGGAGACACACACATGATGATTAACGTAAATGCAAAACATGTGGCAAACCTTAGTCACTATTGTCCACTTCTTGAGGAATACAGAGATAGACTGTTCAATAACCTATGTTATGTTAAGATTCCAGACGGCCCCGTTCAGGGCAGGAGAAATATCGGAGCTGGAACAAATACAGAGGTCGTTTACGGCTCACATTGAGCCAGTGAAGCACCTAAACTACTGGGAACGCCTGCAAGTCTTGAACATGTACTCATTGGAGCGGAGGAAAGATACTTGATAATATACACCTGGAAAGTACTCAAGAACCTGGTCCCTAATCTGCACACTGCCATAACAACATACTGGAGTGAGAGATATGGGAGGAAGTGTAAAATAAACCCAGTGAGAAGCAGGGGTACGGTGGGGACAATAAAGGAACACTGTATCAACATCAGGGGTCCCAGACTATTCAACATCTTACCAGACAATATCAGAAACACGCCTGGAACAAATGTGGAAGCCTTCAAGAGGAAACTGGACACGTATCTTCATCAGGTGCCAGATCAACCAGGCTGTGATGGATATGTGGGGCAGCCTGGCCTCCAGCAGCAACAGCCAGGTTTACCAGGCAAGTACCAGACGAGCCTGGCCCATGGCCGGGCTTCGAGAGTAATGAAACTCTCGAAACTCTTCGAAGGTATGAGGTATGTGTTAAAATACCAGACATATTAAGCAAATTTCCTAAATTTTCGTGTCAACTGTAGATATAAATCCAGTTGTACTACTGTTAAGTCTCTTGGGACCAAGTTACTAGGCATTTTGTGTATCCATATGCTCTTGCGCTGCCCTCCATAGGATGGATATAAAGTGCACAATTAACTAGCTATGGCGACAAAATCTTAAATCTGTTGGAAAGGGGATTTTAAACCAGTGTTGAGAGAAGAGTTATCTCTGTCTCCTTCATAGGTTTGTCTGCAGGAAAAAAAAATAGGTGGACTGGAGAAATGCGGAGAACATTGTCTTACTAACACAGGACCTTGGTCGCTATCGGGGGTCATCGCCCCCGCGACCCGGTCCCGTACCTGACGTTTTGGTTGCTGGTTGACTGATGGTACTGTTGGTGCTGGCCGCACGCAGTCCAACTGATGCACCACAACCCGGCTGGTCACGAACTTGTTTGAGAAATCCAGTTTCTTCTTGTAGATATACTGAAGTTTGTTGATAATTTCCCTGATGCATGAAGAGAGGGTGTTAACAGTCCCGGACCTGTCATGCTCACTGAGTTCTCTCTTAGTGTATCCGTCGCGTCCCTGGTTTTTACTGGACATATTCTGCACCGTCTGCCAAGTCTCCTGTTTTCGTTTGGGATGATTTCGTTGTGCAGGTTTAAAACTGGTCGCTCCAGGATTTTCCAAGGTATAAATTATGACGTACCTTTCTCGTCTACGTTATCTGTATGTTTTCTAACTCGGGAATCTCGTTTGCCTTGAAGGAGGCCGTAGTACACAGCAGTATGTAAGTCTGCCTTGAAAGAGGCCGTAGTATACAGTAGTATTCCAGACTGTAGTGAACAGTTGACTTGAAGAGTATCATCACTGGCTTCTCATTCCTTGTTTTGAAGGTTCGAGTTATCCGGCCTGTCATTTTCCTTGTGTTTGTGACAGTGACACTGTTGTGATCCTTGACGTTGAGATCTTCTGACATAATCACTCTTAAATCTCTCGCATTATTCTAACATTCTAGTAAGTGATTCAAGTGTATTTTATACTCCGATCTAGTCTTTACCTCTACAGTCTTTTCATAACGGAGTAACTTAAGCTTGTCATCAGTGAACATCATCAGTAGACCACAAGGAGACTTTGTTTATATCATCTTGGAGGTTTGTTGTGTCATTGGCAGTCACTCTCATTCAGGTTCAAATATCGTCTACCAAAGATGTTACTGGACTAACATGAGCCAGTAAAGCATCTAAACTATGGGAACGCTTGAAGTCTTGACGGTGTACTCACTGGAGCGAGGAGAGAGAGATACATGATATTTATACCTAGAAGTACTCAAGAGGTCTGGTTCCCAAATCTGCACACTGCCATAACAACATATGGAGAGAGAGATATGTGGAGGAAGTGTAAATTAAACTCAGTGAGGAGCAGGGTTGCGGTGGGAACAATAAGGGAACACTGTATCATACATTCCTGGGTCCCAGACTATTAAGCAATCTTACCTGAAGGTATCGAACACTGTTGGAACAAGGTTGTAGAAGCCTTCAAGATCTTAAAAACCCAGGTGTTAGATCAGCCAGGCTGTGATGGATATGTGGGGCAGCGGGCTCCACAAGCAACACCTGGTTGACCATGCAAGCACCAGACGAACCGAGCCATGGCCCGGGCTCGAGAGTAGTGAAATTCTCGAAACTCTTCGAAGGTATATCAAAAGTATAAGGAAATCAGCCCCTCAGCCTTGAAGCTGGTGAAGAGCATCGTAGTGGTGAAGACTGAAGATTCTTCACTAACTCCAAGGCCGAGGGACTGATTACCTTTACTTTTTATATATAGTTCTGCAATCTTCTAATTATGTCATTGCTTTTGTATTGATAAAACCAATGGAGGGCGAAACGTCTACAAGAAAGATACCCAGATGTGGTACATGTCTGATTCTTCATTACTCTAAAGTGTTCCCCTATGTTGTCTGCCTGTACTTGTTTTATGGAGCCCACTGTAATCTGGTGGTCCCAGAGCAGGACCTTCTAGCGGATGGACTCTCATACACTCTCAGAGTTTTTGAGCGCTGAGAAATAACTTGACGAAAAACCCGGTGACTTACTCATGTCTCCCAGCTCAAGCGTCGCCCTTTTTATACATGGGGTTTTATGTATGAAACCCATGTATGAAATGTGGGTATTTTTGTATGTAATCCATCCAGTGGGATGCCCCCTGGCCCAGAGCCGTCCTGCGGAAGTAGAAAAACTCTCGAAAAACCCGTCAAAGGTATAGGTAATTATATAGAGGTTGGGATACCAGCACACTGCGGATGAACTGAATTTATTTTAAAAAAATTCACAACACACACCACACACACACACACACACACACACACAAAACACACACACACACACACACACACACACCACACACACACACACCACACCACACACCCCAATCTTCAACACATCCCTTGAAAAATGGGCAACTACCTGAGAAATGGAAGACAGCAAATGTAGTCCCCATATTTAAGAAAGGAAACAGAAACGAGGCGCTAAACTACGACCTGTGTCTCTGACATGTATTGTGGGCAAAGTCAATGGAGAAGATTATCAGGAGGAGAGTGGTCGAACACCTGGAAAGGAAAAAAGATTATAAATGAAAACCAGCATGGGTTCATGGAAAGGGAAATTTGTATCACAAACCTCCCGGAGTTTTATGACAAGGTAACAGAAGTAAGACACGAGAGAGAGGGGTGGTTGATTGCGTTTTCCTAGACTGCAGGAAGGCCTTTGACACAGTTCCCCCAAGAGATTAGTGCAGAAGCTGGAGGATTTAGGGGGCATGTAACAGGGAGGGCACTGCAATGGATAAGGTTTTACCTGACAGGGAGGCAGCAACGAGTCATGGTACGTGGGAAGAGTTATCACAGTGGGCGCCTGTGACGAGCGGGGTCCCACAGGTCAGTTCTAGGGCCAGTTTCTATTTTTGATTATGCGAACGACATGATGGAAGGAATAGACTCGAAGTGTCCCTATTCGCAGATGATGTGAAGTTATGAGAAGAATTAAATCGGATGAGGATGAGGCAGGACTGGGAAAGAGACCTGGACAGGCTGGGCATTTGGTCCAAAACTGGCTTCT
>NW_026469103.1:0-12274 GCF_026875155.1 Cherax quadricarinatus | reverse complement strand
CTCAATCCTTGCTCCCTTCCCCCCGCTTTATCCCCTGCCCCGTTGTTTTCTGTAACCTACTGATCATCCCTCCCCCCTTCTGCCGCCCAATACCCTCACTTCCTTCCCTACCCTGCAGTGCTGTATAGCCCTTGTGGCTTAGCGCTTCTTTTTGATTATAATCTGAGAGGGTTGGACCCCTCAGGGCTGAAGGGGGCTGATACCCCCCTCCTGGAGAAAATTTCTCCACATATGATACTATTGCACCATATGGTACCATTATACCATATGGTACCATTGCACCATATGGTACATTATACCATATAGTACCATATGGTACCATTGTACTCAACTGCGCAAATATTTTCATCATTATTTTGTTTACAATAAACTTGTAAACAAGTTTTGTAAGCAATATATTGATAAATTAGTGCAGTTATGGTGTTGAATACAATGAGTGTACATTTATACATTATATTGGTCTCACAGGCCACAAAAGTTACTGGAAAAAGTAGAAAAGAAAGAAGTAACAAAAACCTAAAATAAAATAATGAGACTACAGAAGTCGTGGATGTTGCTGCCACCAGGTCATTGAGGTTCAACTTCATGCCTCTATTACTCGGTAACTATTGATCAAAATTTTTCTTTTTGTTTTATTACCTAGAGAAAATTATTATCTTTAATTCTGTAAACATTTTTTTTTTTAAATTCTTGGACTCTGGTGCACCCTTTGTGATTTGGCCCCTGGACCCTGAAAGGGTTAACTCTCACCATCACCTGCTGTATAATCCTCCGGGTTTAGCGCTTCCCCCTTGATTATAATAATAATAATAATCACCATCACCTGTGGGTAGGGTCCCACTGCAACTCGTGGTAATGAGTCAGAGAGACTTCTCACTTCTCACCCTCTTCACATTTTAAATACAGGTGCTCCTACCCATTTTGACTCTGGCACTCAGTCTCTCTCCTGCATTGATCCTTCCATCTGTTCCTCACCCATTACAATTGATTTCAGGTGGTCTGTTCTTCCAGATTTACATGATTGTGATCACTTTCCTATCCTTCTTATTTCTGCTACATATTCCCGATCGTTTCATAACCTTCATTGGCAATTTGCTCGAGCGGATTGGGAATTATACTCCTGTCTTGCCACCTGTTGCGAGGACCCCCTTTCATCTTCTATTGATGAACTAGCACACCACTTTTCGACCTTAGTCCTAACTGCGACGGTGCATTCCATTCCCCAACCTCAAGTAGGCATCCTTAGGCTTGCATACCTTGGTAATCTACATGCGCCTGTGCAGTGCATTTAAACATGCTGCGTGGGGCCATTATCAATATAATCGTACTGTGGAGCATCCGTTGGATTTCAAGCTGGCAAAGGCAGTTGCTTGCCCCATGATCTGCGATGCGTAATGCATTTGTTGGCGAGACTACGTGTCTACCATTAACTCGTCTTCTATGTACATGATTTGGAGAAAGGTGCGGAAATTGTGTGATAAGTACACTCCAGACCCAGCTTCCATTTTGCCAGTTGATGGAATTGATGTCCTGGAACCCTTAGAAGTTGCCACAGCAATCAGGAACTATCTTGTCCATATCTCCAGAGAGCTTCACCTCTGTCCCTCATTTTTTTGCGTCTAAACCTACCAGAGAGCAATTGCCCCGAGATTTCTCCTTCAGTGGATTGAAGCCGTATAACGTACCTTTTACTCTTCTAGAGTTGGAGTCCACATTTTCCATGTACCTGTCGTCGGCACCGGGACCTGACGATATCCACATCAGTATGCTGAACCGTCTCCATTCTACGGCCCTTCCTGTTCTTTTATGTCTTTTCAATCTAATTTGGGAGCAAGGGGTTCTCCCACAACACTGGAAATCAGCTATTGTCCTACCGTTTCACAAACCTGGCACCTCGGCTTGACACCTCTCACTATCGTTCTATTGCCCTGACCAGTGTGGTCTGTAAGGTGTTGGAACGATTGGTGAATAGATGTCTGATGTGGTTCTTAGGCACATACAATAGCCTTTCCCCTCGCTAATATGGCTTTTGCAGAGGCTGCTCTACTTTAGACCCCCTGCTCCACTTCGATACATATATTCGAAATGCCTTTAAGAACCACTCTGTCCTAGCGGTCTTTTTTTTTAACTACACAAAAGGGAAGCATCAGTGATCATTGAAGAGAAAATAGAGATTATAATGCCAAGTGTTAGAGTGCGAGGCCTCAGAGTAATGGTTGTTATGGAGGGTGACATAGGAAATGATTTGTGACTAGCAGTGATCGTAGATCAATGAGGGGAAATGAGAAAGATCAGGATTTAGCCTAAACTCAGAGCAGAGAAGTTAAGAAATGAAAAAGGTCTACTGTCAAACCCACAGGAGAATATAAGTTATTAATAAATGTGAGGAGAGCAGGTTGTGAACTAGGCCTATAGATGTTACCACACAGTGGGTCACGTTTTATACTGAAGGACTGTTTCTCATCCTATAAGCAGTATAGTGAATGACGTATTGATGTTCAGTGATATAGTGATCTTAAATTGTGGATTACAGCAATCTGTCAAATACCCAATACATAGTGCATAATATATGGAATATATTCATAGGTTGACCATCACCAGCAAAAAATTATTGCCAGAGGTGGCAGTGAAGTGTAAACTATTGTACAAGTGTTATAACAAGGGAAAAGGATATGAATAGGCAGTGATATAGTGAACTGAATTTGTGGATAAGAGTTGATCCTTTTTAATCCTAAGTGTAGTGTACAATCTATGGTGTAGTTATATGGGAACAAGTGTGCAAGTGTCACGTGCACCCCACCTCCCAGCCCGCCTCATGCCCCCACCCTATTCCATGGATCCTACACCACCCATCCAACAATCCCACCCCGGCCCCCCCCCTCACACCCCACCTTTCCACAGCCCCTACCTCCCACTTTTACCACCCCACTGCACAGCCTTCTCCACCTATCATTCCTACTCTCTACCCAAGGATACCCACTGCCCAGCTCCCCCATCTACCAGCCACCCCACCCCCAGCCCACACACAATAACCCACCATCCACCACATACACCTGCTTAAAAGTGATCATGGCCAGGAATAAAGTCTGTCATGTGTGAATATCAAAATGGTATACAATACGGACAGGTTGGTAGGTAAGACACTTAGGCAACTTTATTCCAAAACGTTGAGGTTGACAACTTTAAGGGTGATAGACTGATTACATCGTCTTCACATCTCTACTGCTCCTGCCTACTTTCTGTACTCGACTGATGAAGCCTACTGTGTAGGCAAAACGTTTGGAATAAAGTTGCCTAATGTTGCCTATGTGTCTTACCTACCAACCTGTTGTATATGTGAAAAAGTTTTTGGAGAGAAACGTGAGGGGCATTGATTGTGAAATATGTGGTGAAACATCACATTTATCATGTACAAAGCTTCATGAAACCATGACAAATTACCTAAAACAAGGTCATTTCTTGATTTGCCCCAGCAAGAGGGACAACTGGTGAAGCATAAGAGAGGTGCTGAGAAGTGAAAACCTAGAAAGCCTAAGGAAGTTTCTAATGAACTTTTGTCTTCTCCAATTACCACCTTTCTATGCTCATGTAGCATCTCACTTTTCCCTACCCCCCTGGGAAGTTCCAACTGTTCGAGTCTGTTCTTTCTCCCTTGCTCGAAAGCCCAACCTCTTCAAGGGGGGCTCCTTGGCGTGGTGAAGAGGCTCTTGGTCTGAGGAATTAGCCCTGTCGGTCTTCTTCCTCAGACCGAACCTAATTACCCCCCATTCTCCCCTCCCCTATCCCATCCTCCCCATCCTCCCCTTTTTCCATTCCTCCTCCTCCTCCTCACCCCTCCCTTTTGCCCTTCCTCTTTTTAGCCTTCGTGATTTCTCCCACAGGCGTGCTAGTTCCTAGGTAGGGGAAAGGACACCGGGGTCGATCCCATTCCGTTGAGGTTTCTTGGCGGTGGCGTAGTTTGCCGTGGAATCTGGATTGCCTAGGGATGTCCCGATCCCTCTCCGGTTCCCGGAGTAGCTTTGGGTGTCTTTTGGGCGACGGGTGTATCTCTGGAAGCCACCTTTCGGATTCCGGGGGTGGTGGCTGAAGGAGGTATGCTTTGTGGCGGATATCCGGCCGCCCTCTCTTTTGTCCCCCGAGGTAGCTCGGCAGATGTGGGGTTGCTACCCCGGATTGTGGTTTACTGGCATGAAGGTAGGGTATGGCACGGGTTCCATGCTGCATCTGCGCTACTAGCGGTGTCGAGTCCTCTTGGGCGCGGAGGGAGTTTTCCCGGGCCCCTTTTTCATTCCTCCTGGGAACTATTCCTCCCGCTCCCCCTTTTTTTATTCTTTTTTTGTTTTTATTTTCTTTTCTTCTTTCTTTTTTTTTCTTAAAACAAAAAGCAAAGGAGTAACCTAACATGGCAGCCCTAGTCCATGAAACCACTCCCCCCGGGCCCCTTCTTGATACCGCACCCCTTTTCTGACCCTGCCTTGTGTTTAGCCCACTCT
This sequence comes from Cherax quadricarinatus, assembly GCF_026875155.1. NCBI lineage: Eukaryota > Metazoa > Arthropoda > Malacostraca > Decapoda > Parastacidae > Cherax > Cherax quadricarinatus. The sequence continues at coordinate 7,781 of NW_026469103.1, read as the reverse complement.
TCGGACACTCCTGATGCCCCTGTACCTCTTGTGGTGCTGTTTCCTCACCCGCTTCAGGTACCGGGGCTTCGAATGACTCCTTCGATTTGTTAAACCCTCCGCTCTCCTTTGACTATGCTTCCGGCTCTCTCCCTCTACGTACGGCAATTTTCGAATCGCCCACCCATTTCATGCCGGACCAACCCCGGTCCTACTCCTAACCCCAACGTCAATCTCGATGATGCTCCGTCGTTACCTTCCCATTCTAACTCGGAAAGACCCGACACGTCAGCACTCCTTCCAAGCTCAGTTTCGGACCACACAATGGACTAAATTCTTTACTTTTAAGACAACTTTTTCTTCTGCCTCCTTTCTGACCATAGTATTGCCAAAGGCTCCTGCGTCTGTTGGCAGAGATATTTCATTTTCACGTCTCAAGAGGCGTACGGCATGTCACTGTCCAGAATGCTACCCAAGCTCATTTGATCTTTCTCTCCTTCGAATACGATATACTCCTTTCACTATTGAAAAACATCTTTCTCAATTCTTGTAGTGGTAACTTTTCATTCTGCCCCATACCATAGTCAACAGAATTTCCCGTATGTGGCAATGACATTTTTGAACAGCTGGAAACTCCAGGATCTCCCAATCCTCAAAGTAGAACTTATGTCCTTCCGCCGGGGCGGAGGTTACCCTTGCAAATGTGGCTCGTTTAACTTTGACAGCCGAGAAACTCCCGTCCTCTGTATATGTCGCGGGCCCATCGGTTACAAGTTCGAAAGGTGTTCCCTTTACACCGCAACAAGTAGAAATTGCTGGGGTTTTGGTCACCCAGCGAATATTGCAGATCTTATGGCCCGAATGCCCGTCTGTGGTGCCGACAACCATTTCTAATCATCTTGCAGTCACCTCCATCTTCCCCTTAATTGTAATGAAGCTCCCCCTTCGTACTCCCGCCGTTGCCAGGTCTACTTAAATGAAACGTGAAATCCGTTGCCTCAAGAGGCAGAGGTCTCCCTTTGCTAGGCAGTTACTCATCCCCGCCTCCAAGGGAGACTACCCGTGTTTCTTATTCTCGTGTTTCCAAACATCCCCCTTATGGGTCCCATCTTTGCAGCCTCCTTGTTTTACCCCTCCATAGCCTTACGGCACCCTATCTTTTGCTGTCCTTGGCTCTGACGTCCCGACACAATCAGTCTGTTCTCACATCTTCGCGTCCTTCCTCACAGCCCCAGTTCGAAAGACCCTCGTACGACACCTAATCCAATCGCCCCTCTACTCAGAAGTCCAAAAACCCACATTGCTCAAATCTTCTTTGCCCCTTCCTTCCCTTTTCCCCCTCCCACGTTACCTTTCCAGTCTCTGTACCTAGTTCTTCCCCTCTCTCTGGCTCTATTAACAGTGTGGAGATTCACCTCCTCCTTCGTACTATGCCTCCATCCCCCGTTCCCCCCCCAAAAGTTTCTCCTCTTCTGTCACCTCCCAGGTTCTACCTCTTCTGTCCCCCCCACACTTCATCTCCAGTTCCTTACACTTTTCCCTCCCCCTCTACTTGGTACAGCCATTACTGTCCCATCTTTACTCCCCCTCCTCCTCCTATCTCCATTGGTTTCCATACATCTTGATTCAGAAACACTTGAAGCCTTTCAGATATATTGCAGAGACTAACCTTCAATGGACACTGATTCACTTCCCTGTTCCTTCTCTTCCCTCTCCTCCATCTTCACAACCCCATTCTTCGCAACGCTCCGTTCCTTCGCTACTTGAACATCTTCCATGCACCACACGTTAAACTTTTCTAACCCCTCTAGTCCGTAGGTGCCTTTACCTACAGTTTCCTGATATTTTCTTCATCGCCAATCATGGCCTATTTACAGTGGAATACCCGCGGCCTCAGGGTAATCGGGGTGAGCTTCAGATGTTGCTTTCCAGGTTTTCCCCTGTTGGTGCTTGCTTACAAGAACCAAAATTACACTCGGCTGTTTTCCAACCCTATCTCCAGGCTATAATTTATTGTATTCTTCGGATCCTTTCCCCAGATGGGACCTTTAATGAAAGTCCCCTTCTCCACGCAATGATATTCCGTACTGTCAATTTAATTTGTCCATACCTCGCTGCATTACACTGCAGCCCGTATCCACTTGAATAAGTGGTTTACAATATGTTCTTTATATCTCTCTCCTTCTCGAGCATTTTCTATCCCTGACTTTGCCTTTCTTTGTTTCATCCTTACCACCACCACTTCTGTTACCTTGGTGATTTTAATGCCCACCCATTTCCTTGGGGGGGGTCTCATTGTGACTCACGTGGCATTCAGTTGGAGGCTTTTCTTGGCCTCTCACCCCCTCCATGTTTTAAATACGGGTACTCCCCCCCATTTTGATCCTCGTACTCTTTACTCTCTCTTGCATCGATCTATCAGTCTGCTCTTCCTCCACAGCACTAGACTTCACCTGGTCTGTTCTACCAGACTTACATGACAGCGATCAAATTTTTCCCATCAATTTTACTTCTCCTTCCTATTCACCACCCTTTCCCCTAGCCCTCGCTGGCCAATTTGTCGGGCAAATTGGGGTCTTTACTCACACCTCACTGCTTTTAGTGAGGTTCCTTCTTCATCCTCCATTGATGAGCTCCTACACATCTTCTCGACATCAGTTTATACGCAGCTTCTCATTCTATACCCCACACCTCAGGCAGGCATTCTCAGAAAGTGCGTTTCCTTGGTGGTCTCCTGCTTGTGCTCGTGCAGTACGTTTGAAACGTGCTGCATGGGGCAGGTACCGGTAAAAATAGAACCGCTGAGAGACATTGTTGATTTTAAGCAGAAGCGTGCGATCGCTCGCCGTGTCATCCGGTGAAGCTAAACGCACTTGTTGGCGAGACTATGTTTCCACCATCACCTCTGCTTCTTCTATGAGTGCAGTCTGAAAAAAAAAGGGAGGAAATTGAGTGGTAAATACTTTTCCTGACCCGGCTCCTGTTCTACGGGTCACTGGTGTTTGATATAGCAAACCCCCTCGACGTTTTCCATTGAACTTGGCACACATCTGGTCCGTATTTCCCGAGGGCTCCATCTATGCCCCTCGTTTCTTTCCTCAAAGTCTGCCAGAGAGTTAGTACCCTTGGGGCTTTTCTTCTCTCGGAGGAAAAAACAGTATAATGTGCCTTTTTCACTTCAAGAAAATGGAGGCAACGCTCTCAGCTTGCCGATCATCGGCAGCTGGGCCTGATGACATTCAAAATTTTGTATGTTACAACATTTACATCGGTCAGCCCTTGTAGTCCTCTTACACCTCTTCAATCTTTTTGGGCACAAGGAGTTCTTCCCCAGCTGTGGAAATCTGCCATTGTTCTCCCTTTCCGCAAACCGGGTACTACAGGACATGATGCCTCCCACTATCGCCCCATCGCTCTTACAAGTGCAGTTTGCAAAGTGATGGAACGCCTCGTAAATCGCGTTTAATGTGGTATTTAGAGACTCACAACAGTCTCTCCGCTAGTCAATATGGCTTTCGTAAGGGTCGTTCTACCATAGACCCCTTACTACGCTTGGATACGTATGTTGTAATGCCTTTGCGAATAATCACTCAGTTATTGCCATATTTTTTGACCTTGAAAGGCATATGAAACAACTTGGAGGTATAATATTTGGCCCAGGCCCATTCTTGAGGGCCCCCGAGGCAATCTACCATCCTTCCTTAAGAACTTTTTAACTGACAGACATTTCCGTGTTCGAGTCAATAATGTTCTTTCCCCGGACTTCGTCCCAAACTGAAGGTGTCCCTCAGGGATGTGTTCTAAGCACAAACACTTTTTCTCCTTGCTATAAATGATTTGGCCTCTGTTCTTCCACCCAATATTTGGTCATCACTCTATGTTGATGACTTCGCTATTGCTTGTGCAGGCGCTGACTGTCACCTTATTGCAGTTTTCTCTCCAGCATGCGGTTTGGGCCGTGTTTCCCTTGGGCCACCACACATGGGTTTAAATTTTCAAGTACCAAAACTCACCAAATTACTTTCACTAGACGCTCTGTTATCTCCGATCATCCTTTGTTTCTCTATGGCTCCCGTATCCCGAACGTGATACAGTCAGGTTTCTAGGCCTTCTCTTTGACCGTCGGTTAACTGGAAAACCTTTACATTACCTCTCTGAAGGCAACTTGTCACAGCCGGTAAACCTTCTTAAAACCCTTGCTCATCTTTCCTGGGGAGTGATCGTCGAACTCTGCTTCGCCTACATTCAGCCCCGTTTTATCGGAAACTCGATTATGGGACCAGATTTTTTTCCGCGGCCTCTCCTGCTACTCCCCTCTAGCCTTAACTCTATCCATCACCAAGGTTACGTTTGTGCCTTGGTGCTTTTCGCTCTTCCCCTGTTGAGAGCCTCTATTACAGAAGCAAATGTTCCATCCTTGCTGATCGCCGTTTATTTCCCATTGCCTTCGTTACTATGTACGCTCTCACGATCTACACAATCCTTCCATTTATAGAATGGTCACCGATATTAGTAGACATTCTTTATTCGTTCGCCGCCCCTGTTTGCTCCGTCCCTTTTCTCTTCGCCTACTTTCACTCTTGTCTTCCCTTCAGTTACCACCTTTATATGTTCATGTAGCATCTCACTTTTCCCTACCCCCCTGGGAAGTTCCAGCTGTTCGGGTCTGTTCTTTCTCACTCCCTTGCTCGAAAGCTCAACTACCTACGGTGGCTTCCCGCTCTCTTTTTCTTGATCACTTCCACTCTCATTCTCATGCCACCGCTGTGTACACAGATTGGGTCTAAGTCTTCAGACGGCGTCGGATTCGCAGCAGTGTTTCCGGACAGCGTCGTACGAGGGCATTTACTATCTTCAGCTAGCATTTTTACTGCTGAACTGTATGCCATTCTTGCAGCACTTATCGATCGCATCTATGCCCGTGTCATCATTTGTAGTAGTCTCAGACTCCCTTAGTGCTCTACAGGCTATACGAAAATTTGATACATCTCATCCCCTAGTTTCTCCGATCCAACTTTGGCTACGCCCTATCTTACCAAACATAAAGATATTTGTTTTTTTTTGGGTCCCTGGTCATGTCGACGTAGGGCAATGAACAGGCAGGACACTGCTGCGCGGTCAGCAGTATATGACCTACCCAATTTCCCATCGAGGTGTTCCATTTCTAGACTATTTTGCTGCAATAGCTACCCCCCTTCGCAACCCGTTGGCAACAACGTTGGTCAACTCTGCTCGGTAACAACTTCATTTTTATTAAACTGAGCATAGGTTTTCTGGCCGTCTTCTTGTCATCAGTGCCGAGGTTGGGAGACACTCTCTCCCGCCTTCGCATTGGCCACACTCGTCTTACTCATGGGTATTTTCATGGAGAGGCACCCGGGTTTCCCCTCTGTGAGCAGTGTCAAGTTCCAGTATCGATTAGCCACATTCTGTTAGACTGCCCTCTCTATCAACGAGCACGCAGAAATTTTCCTCCAACGTCGTCTTCGTTCTCCTACTCTCTCTTTACCTTCCCTTCTTGCTGATGGACCCTCCTTTAATCCTGACTCTCTCATTGACTTCTTTACAACGACTGATTTACTCCACAAACTCTGATGATACTTTTCGCACTCCCCTCAGCCCTTTCTGGTTCAGTCTCTTGCTGCCCTTTACCCTTTCACCATCCACTGCCCCGCTGTTATCCGTAACCTGTTGCTCATCCATCTCCCTTTTGCCACCTGATGCCCTCGCTTCCTTCCTGCCCTGCAGCGCTGTATAGTCCTTGTGGCTTAGCGCTTCTTTTTTGATTATAATAATAATAATCGAAAGCCCAACTGTCTATGGTCGCTTCCCGCTCTCTCTTTCTTGACCCCTTCCACTCTCATTCTCATGCCATTACTGTGTACACAGATGTCTCTAAGTCTTCTGCGGCGTAGAATTCGCAGCAGTGTTTCTGGACAGAGTCATACGAGGGCATTTACTATCTTCGGCTAGTATTTTTACTGCTGAATTGTATGCCAGCCTTGCAGCACTTATCCGTATTGCATCTATGCCTGTGTCATCATTTGTGGTTGTCTCAGACTCCCTTAGTGCTTTACAGGCTATACAGAAATTTGATACACCTCACCCCTTAGTCCTCCGTATCCAACTTTGGCTACGCCGCATCTTTATCAAGCATAAAGATATTGTTTTTTGTTGGGTCCCTGGTCATGTTGACGTACAGGGCAATGAAGAGGCAGACACTGCTGCGCAGTCAGCAGTACATGACCTACCATTTTCATATAGAGGTATTCCTTTAGGCTATTTTGCTGCATATCTTCCCACCTTCACACCCGTTGGCCGCAACGTTGGTCTCTATGCGGGTAACAAACTTCAATCTATTAAACGGAGTTGGTTATGGCCGTTTTCTTATCACCAGTGTCGGGGTTTGGGGAGACTACTTCCCCGTCTTCGCTTGGCCATACTCGTCTTACCATGGATATCTCTGGGAGGTGCCTGCTCCTCCTGTGGAATTGCCAGGTTCCATTATCAGTCGCCCTTTTGTTGGATGCCCACTTTATCAACGAGCTGCAAAATTTTCCCTCCGTCGTGTTTCGCCCCGCTGTCTCTTTCCCTTTCCCCTTTCTCGCGGTGGCCCCACTTTCCCCGGGACTCTCTCATTGATTTTTTGACAACGACTGACTTCACAAATTCTGAACCTTCAGCCCTTTCTACCCAACTCTGCTATTCTACCCCTGTACTATCCCTGCCCTCTATTTTTTTGTAACTACTGATCATCCTTCCTCCCTTCTCCCGCCCAATCCCCGCCCTTTCCCCACCCCGCAGCACTGTATACCCTTGTGGCTTTTGCGCTTCTTTTTTATTATAATAATTCTAAAGATTCAGAGTTATACAAAGAGTGGAAAAAGGGGATAAGGAAAAAAGAAAGGAGGGAAAAAGCAAATAGAGGGGAAACCAAGGGGTGGAAGTAAGAGTGGGAAAAAGTATAGAGTAAGTCGGAAAAGGAGAAAGAGGGATAATTCCCTGTGGAACCCCCCAAGGAAGGTTCCTTGTGTTGGTGAGGGGGGTCTTGATTTAGGGAATTGGACTGTGCTCCAGTTCCCGAATTAAGTGAATCCTTCCACATCCCCCCCCAGGGGCTGTAAATCCTCCGGGTTTAGCGCTACCCCCTTGATTTTAAAATAAAAATCCCTATGGAAAGGAAAGGGAAGGGGGGAGAAAGTTAGGCAGGAACAAATGAAAATGGGGGGAAAAAGGGGAAAAAATTAGCCTAGAGAAAAATGAAGAGAAAATCAGTAAGGTACAGAACTTGGAAAGACACAAAAAAAGAAAAATCGGTAGTCAGAAATTTGAGATACTATTTCAAAAGGATGAGCCTATATGGGAAGATTGCTGGAAAAAACACGCCAAAATTCCAACATGTTGAGGAGGGGAAAGTGCGTTTCAACTAAAAGTGCAGGTGCTTCCCTCCGTAATGGTAAAACTTCAAAGCAGTCCAGAAAGTTATGACCTAGCTGCCCAACCCCCATCAAAAGGAAAGCAGCATACAAAGTTAGCAGAGAAAAGGGAAATTGAACAGCTATCTTTTTTTTGCAAAAAAAAGTCGAATCAAAGGAAGAAACAAAAGGGGGAAATGGTAGAGAGAGTACAGGTGGGGAGTAAAATGGGGCTACCAAACCAGGATCAGCCCTCAAGGCCAAAAAAGCAACCAGACACGAACCATATGGAGAAACCAGGGGGAGGCACACCAGGGGGGCATACCAGCAGTACATCACCATTTGGTACTAATTAAAAAACAAAAGCGAGACAAAAAAATTTCAAAC
>NW_026469102.1:0-13136 GCF_026875155.1 Cherax quadricarinatus | reverse complement strand
GCTGCTACTCTCTTCATGCCCCGTTTGGATCCTAAACCTGGCCGCACAACTCTTCATGCGGTGTGGATTCTAAACCCGGCTGCTACAACTCGTCATGCCGGTGTGGATCCTACAACCGGGCTGTACAACTCTTAGCCCGGTGTGGATCCCCAAAACCTGGCGCTAAACTCTTCATGTCAGGTGTGGACCCTAAACCTGGCTTCTACAACTTTTCATTCGGTGTGGACCTCAACCTGGCTGCAACAACTCTTCATGCGGGTGGGACCCCTACAACCGGGCTGTACAACTTTTCTTAGGTGGGATTCTAAAACCCTGGCTGTAAATCTTCAGTCAGGTGTGGTTTCTAAAACCGGGCTGCTAAAATTCTTCAGTCGGTGTGGATCCTACAACCTGGCGCTGCAACTCTTCGTGTCAGGTGGGATCCTACAACCGGTGTTTACAACTCTTCATATCAGGTGTGGATTCTACACTGGCTGCTCAATTTTTGTTAATGTATCTAAAACTGTTTGTTGTTTTAATGTATTGTGTTGCCTCAGTGTTTCATATTTTCCGTGTTGTGTTTGTAGTTCCCTTGTGGGGGTATTTGTGTAGTTGTACTGTTGTTTTGTATTTATGTATTACTGCACTGTTCTACTCAAATGTTACTGATTTTATTATTATCTGTACTGTTCAAAGTATGTAACGTATTTTTATTATGATACTGTATGTTCTACTGTATGTACTGTATTTTTCCATATATATTACAGCTGTCAATGTATGTTACTGTATTTTTTTAAATGTATTACTGTACTGTTCTACTGAATGTTACTGTTTTTTTATTATGTATTTCTGCACTGTCTACTTTTGGGTTAAACTGTATTTTATTATGTATTCTGCTCTTTCACTGTATGTTACTGAAATTTTTATTATGTATACTGCACTGTTCAAACTGGATTTTTAACTGTATTTCCTTTAATATTACTCTGCTGTTACTGTGTTACTGTATTTTTATTATGATTATCACTGTTTACTGTATTTACTGTTTTCCATTATATTTACTGTGCTGTTCTACTGTATGTTGCTGTATTTTTATTAGTAATACTGAACGGTCTACAGGAATTTTATGTGTATTTCTGTATTATTCTTGTTCTATCTTATTGTTCTTGGGTTCAATCTTACTTTTGTTTTTAAAGTTAATCTTACTTATTGTTCTAAGTTCAGTCTTACTTATTGTTCTTAAGTTCAATCTTACTTATTGTTTTTAAATTTTCAATCTTATTTTTTGTTTTAAGTTAAAATCTTACTTATTGTTTCTTAAGTTAAAAATCTTATTTTATTGTTTTTAAGTTCAATTTTACTTATTGTTTTTAAAGTTCAACCTTACTTATTGTTCTTAATTCAATCTTACTTATTTTTTCTTAAGTTCAATCTTACTTTTTGTTCTTAAGTTCAATTTTACTTATTGTTTTTAAGTTCAATCTTACTTTTTGTTTCTTAATTTTCAGTTTTACTTATTGTTTTTAAAGGGTTCAATCTTACTTTTGTTCTTAATTTCAATTTTTCTTATTGTTCGTAAGTTTAATGTTATTAGGGGGTTTTTAAAGGGTTTCAATCTTTATTTTATTTTTCTTAAGTTCAATCTTACTTATTTTTCCCTTAAAGTTCAATTTACTTATTGTTTTTAAAATTTCAACCCTCACCCTTTGTTTTAAGTTCAATTCACTTATTGTTTTTTAAGTTCAATTTTAAATTTATTGTTTTTTAATTTTAAATTCTTATTATTGTTTTTTAAGTTAAAATTTTACTTTTTGTTTTTAAAGGGTTCAATCTTATTTTTTGTTTTTAAGTTCAATTTTAACTATTTTTCCTTAAAGTTCAATCTTCTTTTTGGGTTTCTTTTTCCCAATCTTACTTATTGTTTTTAAGTTCAATCTTACTTTTTTCCCTTTAAGTTAAAAATCTTACTTATTTTTTTCTTAAGTTCAGTTTTATTTTATTTTCTTAATTAAATTTTTACTTATTTTTTCTTAAGTTCGTCTTACTTATTGTTCTTAATTTCAATTTTAAATTGTTTTTTTAAGTTCAATCTTATTTATTGTTTTTAAAGTTCAATCTTTTTAAAGGGTTTTTAAAGTTAAAATTTTACTTATTTTCTTAAGTTAAATTTTTACTTATTGTTTTTAATTTTCAACTTTTTTATTTTTCTTAATTTCAATCTTCCTTATTGTTTTTAAGTTCAATTTTAATTTTTTTTCTTAAGTTCAATTTATTTTTATTGTTTTTAAAGTTAAAATTCTTACTTATTGTTCTTAATTTCAGTCTTACTTATTGTTTTTAAAAAGTTCAATCTTACTTATTTTTTCTTATTTAATCTTACTTATTGTTTTTAAATTCAATCTTACTTTTTGTTTTTAAGTTCAATTTTTACTTATTGTTCTTAAGTTAAATTTTAAACTTTTTGTTCTTAATTTTCCAATCTCACTTATTGTTTTAATTTCCCAATCTCACTTTTTTTTGTTTTTAAATTTTAAATCTTATTTTTTGTTTTTTTAATTTTCAATCTTACTTATTGTTCTTAAGTTCAATTTTAAATTATTGTTTTTAAAGGGTTAAATTTCTTTTTTATTTTTCCCTTAAGTTCAATCTTACTTATTGTTCTTAATTAAACCCTTTTAGGGGGCAAAGTTCAATCTTATTAAATTGCTCTTAAGTTAAATCTTCTTATTTTTTCTTAAGTTTCAGTTTATTTTTTTTGTTTTTAAAGTTCAACCCTTACTTTTTGGGTTCTTTTTTTCAGTCTTACTTATTGTTTTAAGTTCAATTTTTATTGTTAAAAAGTTCAATTTTCTTTTTGTTTTTAATTTTCCAATCTTATTTATTTTTTCTTAAGTTCAATCTTATTTATTGTTTTTAAGTTTTTTCTTATTATTTTTCTTAAGTTAAAATCTTACTTATTTTTCTTAAGTTCAGTCTTACTTTTTTTTGTTTTTAAAGTTCAATCTTACTTATTGTTTTTTAAAAGTTAAAATTCTTACTTATTGTTCTTAATTTAAATTTTACTTTTGTTTCTTAATTTCAATTTACTTATTGTTTTTTAAGGGTTTCAATCTTACTTATTTTTTCTTAAGAAAAAATTCACTTATTTTTTCCTTAAGTTAAATTTCTCACTTATTGTTCTTAAGTTCAATCTTATTTTTGTTTTAAGTTCAATCTTATTTAAATTGTTTTTAAATTTTTAAAATTTTTTTTACTTATTGCTCTTAATTTTAAATTCTTACTTATTGTTTTTTAAATTTTTCAGCCCTTTTTTATTGTTTTTAAAATTAAATTTCTTACTTATTGTTTTTAAAGTTCGTTTTAAACTTTTTGGGTTTTAATTTTAAATTTCTTATTTTTTCTTAAGTTCAATCTTACTTATGTTTTTAAATTTCAATCTTACTTATTTTCTTAATTAAATTTTTACTTATTGTTTTTTAAATTCTTTCTTACTTAATGTTTTAATTTTCAATTTTAATTATTTTTTAATTTCGTCTTATTTTATTGTTTTTTAAAGTTCAACTTACTTATTTTTTTTAAAGGGTTAAATCTTACTTTTTGGGTTTTAAGTTAAAATCTTATTATTGTTTTTAAAGTTCAACCCTTTATTTATTGTTTTTAAAGGTTCAATCTTACTTTTTGTTTTTAATTCCAATCTCACTTTTTTCCCTTAATTCAATCTCACTTTTTGTTTTTAAGTTCAATCTTTTTTTTATTGTTCTTAATTTCCAATTTATTTATTGTTTTTAAACAACCCTTTTTATTGTTCTTAATTTCAATTTTAAACTTATTGTTTTTTTCAATCTTTTTTATTGTTTTTAAAGTTCAATTTACTTTTTGGGTTCTTAATTTCAATCTTCTTATTGTTTTTTAAGGGTTCAATCTTACTTATTGCTTTTAATTTCATTTCTTACTTTTTGGGTTTTTAAGTTCAGTCTTATTTATTGTTCTTAAATTTTCAATCTTATTTTTGTTTTTAAGTTCATTTTAAACTTATTTTTCCTTAAGTTTCAATTTTTATTTTTTCTTAATTAAATTTTTTACTTATTTTCTTAATTCAATTTTTTATTGTTCTTAAGTTCAATCTTACTTTTTGTTCTTAAATTTCAATCTTATTTTGGTTTTTTAAAGTTCAATCTTACTTATTGTTCTTAATTTCCAATCTTACTTATTGTTCTTAATTTCCCAAATCTTAATTTTGTTTTTAAGTTCAATCTTATTTATTGTTTTAAGTTCAATCTTACTTATTGTTTTTTAAAGTTCAGTCTTATTTATTGTTCTAAGTTCAACTTATTAAATTTTTCCCTTAAAGTTCAGTCTTACTTACTGTTAATAATTTACATACTTGTGTTTTATATACTGTTTCCCCTTTTTGTATTTAGGGTAATTATTATGATTACTTTACGTGGGGTTATTGTACTGTTTTACCCCTTTCTTTTTGTGTTCCTCTGCTTTTTTTTTAATGTGTTTTTTATGCTATACCTTCTTGAAAATTTACATTATTGTTTTTCCCGGGGGGTTGGGTTTTTTTAATTTTTTGGTGTATTTACCGTTTTTGCATGTTGACATTCTTGCTGTTTTTAAATTAGGAAAAGTTAAAAGGTTTTTGCATATTGTTTTTGAGATCAAGACAGCAAACTTTCCCACTGAAATCTTCCAAAACGTGTCCCCAAATTTTTTAACTTTCCCATGTCAACCCCAAAAAATGACCCCTTTCCCCAAAATTTTCCCACAAAAAAAAATTAGTGACAATGAAAAAAAAATCGCCCATAAAGTATCGTTCTCGGGACAAAAATTGTGTCAGTCATTCCCCAAAACCTGGCTATTTTTGTTTCTTTTTTTTACTATTTTCCTATCCCTCCCTTTTTTTATTCCAGTGTATCTTTTTTTAACTATACATTAAAAGTAAATGTACTTCACAAAAATCATTATTTTTTTTTTAGTTATTCATGTCTTTTTACAAAAAAAAAAGATGTAATGAAAGCAAGATATAATTATACAGACGAAATTTCTGTTTACGATAGTTTTAATTTTTTCCCCAAATATAGCTGATGTCATTATAAATTTATAGCGAGGTAGTTTTTTATTTTTTCCAACAGAAATGACGTCACTGGGGTTTCACTGGGTTTGAATTTTCAAAAGTATTCTTCCAATATTAAGGAAAAACTTTCCAGTTGATTTGGGAGTCACGTGGGTGACATTATCAACAGATTCGAAAAGCATAGAAGTGTTCCCTATCAAAAAATACCTGTTTACAGAAACCCAAAAATTTTCAAAGTAAAAAGGAAAAGTTGTGCAAAAAACAAAAAACAAAACTTTTGTAAATATTTGTTAGAAAAAATAGTGATTTACCCTAAATAATTAATAAATAATTTAATAAGATTTTCCCTCGCTTGGGTAATTTTTCCCCACAGCTTCATTTTTCTCCCCAAATTTCTTTGCTAACAAAAAACAACAATTACCATCAAAAAATTTAAAAAAAGCTCTTTGAGAAAAAAATAGTCTCTCAGTTCGGGGGGAACCCTGATCTGGGACTAAAAAAATTTTAGCAGACAATTCTAAAGGCGGGGACAACACGCCCTTTTTTTGTTAAGGCCCTTGATAAATTTCCCCATTAGGGGAGTTATGGTAAGCAGAAATCTGAAGCCAAAGATAACAGTCCCTTTAATTTTGTGTGAAAATAAATTTATAAATTTAGGGGGGTTTTAATAGCAAAAAGTTTAAGAAACGGGGATTAAAAAAAGTTTTTTTTTACAGCTCCATACATCACCAGTAAGATCTCACATGGGAATTTAAAATGATAAATTAGACACATTTTAAACGTTTTGGGTATCCTTACGTGAAAACATTTCGGGCCCAGTGGCCCTTTTTCGTCTAATACAAAGAAAAATTTGGGGGAAAAAATTTAGTTGGAGTTTTAGGGGGAATCAGTCCCCCAGCCTGGGGCCCCGATGTAAACCCGTCCCCTCAATCAAAAAGAATACAGAAATGAAGAAGAAAGGAAATTTCATGCTACTATATGTCTGCCCTCGCTTTTCTGCATATTTAATTTCATTCTTTTTCAAAAGAAAGATGGACTTTAATACCACTCCCCCGGGCTGAAGAACTGATTTTCTCAAACTCTCTCTGCCCTGGCCCCCAAACGTTTTTCCCCAAAAAAAAGATACCCAAGTGTTTTACAAAGTGTTTAATTTTTTTTTCAGAAACTTTGTCGGGGGCTCTAAGGCCCTTTATCAAACCCCCCCCCCCCCCCACTTAAACAACAAATCACCCGCTAGTTTTGGTGCCAAAACTAGAGAATGGATTTTGAATGCAATAGAGATTTTCACAAATTTAAAACATAATTAATCCATAATATAAGGCATCTTTTTATACGAGGGGGGCCCACTGACAATCTTGAACCCTTTACTCCAGAGACCCAAAAAAAGGGATATTAACCCTTTAGGGGATATCTTAGAAAAAAAACAAAGGCAATACAAATAAAGTTCCGAGGGAAATTGATTTTGGAAAAAAAAATCAAAAAAAAATGGGTTTTAAAATTTTTAAAAAATTTAAATTTAGAATGTACGTAGGAAAGTAAGGTTTTGAGAGTTGGGCGGGGGTGTAAAGATCTACCAAGTAAATCATAGGACTAAAACCATGAAAAAAATTTAAAAAAAGGTTAATAAAAAAAAAGTTTTGGGGAAGGGTTTTTTAGTTTTTGGAAAAATTTTGGGGAAATAAAAGGTGGGGAAAGATTGGTTTTTTAGTTTGGGCCCTGCCTGGGAGGGGCCCTTTGGGGCCCCATGCATTTTTTTTCCATTTTTATGTCTTATTAATTTTACGAAATCTTTAAAATAATTTAAATTCTAGAGGAAATGGTTTGGAAAAAAAATTTAATCCATGGGAAAAATTTTTTTTACAAAAAAGAGTCTTTGAATTTAAGATGAGGTTTAGGGGGAATTTTAAGTTACAAAAAACTACTGTCAACTTTAAAAATAAATTAAAGGGTACCCAGATTTAAAGTAGGACCATAAATATAAATTTATTTAAAAATAGGGGTAATTACGAAATTTTTATTTAAATTTCAATAAATAGTATAAAATTAAGGGAAAAAGAGCAAACACTAGAGTTTTTTTCTTTTAGTTGGTTTTTTTCAAAATAATTTTTTATAAAATTAATTTAATAAAAAAATTTATTTTAATAACCCCAAAATATTTTTATTTATTTTATTTTATTTTTGAGCCCCAAATTTATGTTTTTCAAATTCTTTGCCTACCATTGATTGGGGTTCCGGGGAATTTTTTTATTGGTTTGGGGTAAGGGTTTTTTACAAAAAAAACCTGAAAATGAAACGGGGGATTTCTTCTTTTTTATATTTTTGGTTTAAATTAAAGTGGGGGGGCCCCCGAATTTAAATCAAAATTTTTCTTTATTGTGAAAAAGATTTGGTAAAAGTGTAAATTTTATTCATCTTTTACTTTAAAAATATTGTTCAAAAAAACCAGGGAATCAGTATTATATAGAATTTAAACAATTTTTTTTAAATTTCATTGACAGATCGCAGCAATGTTTTTGACACAACTGTGTGTCACACACCGATGGCAAACAAATTTTTTGGGCACAACTGGGAGTCACCACCCGATGGAAACAATGTATTTGACAAAACTGTGAGTCACACACTGATGGGGAAACAATGTTTATGAAAACAACTGTGAGTCCAAAACTGAAGGCAAACAATGTTTTATGACACAACTGTGAGTACACACTGATGGCAAAAAAAGTTTATGACACAACTGGAGTTTACACAAATGATGGGGAAAAAAAGGTTTTGACACAAGTGAGTCCCCACACTGATTTCAAACAATGTTTATGACCCCAAAATGTGAGTCACCCCACTGATGGCAAACAATGTTTTATGAAAAAAAGTGAGTCACACACGGGTGGCAAACCCCTGTATATGAACAACTGTTTAGTCAACACTGATGGCAAAAAAGTTTTAAAGACACAAAATGTGAGTCACACACTGATGGCAAAACAATTTTTTGAAAAATGTGAGTCACCCCCACTGTGGCAAAAAATGTTTATGACACAACTGTGAGTCACACAATGATTTGGGAAACAATTTTTTTATGACACAACTGTAGTCACACACTGATGGCAAACAATGTTTATGACACAAATGTGAGTACACACTGATGGCAAACAATGTATATGACACAACTGTGGTCACACAATGATGGCAAACAATGTTTAGACACAAAATGTAGTCACACACTATGGCAAACAATTTTTTATACACAATGTGAGTCACCACTGGGGGGCAAACAAGTATATGACACAAAAAATGAGTCACACACTGATGGCCCAAAAAAAAATTTATGCACAACTGTAGTCACACACTGTTTGGAAAAAAATTTTATTTGGGCACAACTGTGAGTCAACCTGATGGCAAACAAAAATTTTAGAACAATTTTGAGTCACACAATGATGGCAAACACAAAAATTTTTTAAAAAAATAACAGACAGATTTAAAAAAAGGGGAAATGAATGTATGGATGAACCCCGCTTAGCAAAAAAAATTTAAAATAAAAAAAAAAAGAAATTGTTGAAAAAGGGCAGTTGTTGTTCAAAGGTTTTCATATGAACAAAAAGTACACCCCAAAATATAAGGGGAAAAAAAAACAGCCGTATACCAGACATAAAAAGAGGGGAATTTGGTCAGATTTTCAAATCTTGTTTGTATTTTCTTTGCCAATAATGGAGCCACCATGATGGGGGCCCCCCTTAAAAACCCCTGATGGTCCCGACTACCTTTATGGTCAGATACCCTGTTTGGGCCCGACTACCATGTGGTCAAACTACCCTGAGGTCAGATACCATGTGGGCAGACTACCAGATGGTCAGACTACCAATGGTCGACTACCATGATGGTCAGATACCTTATGGTCAGAAATTTCCATGAAAGGTCAGCCCACCATGTTGGGCAGACTACCATGAGGTCAGACTACCAAAGTTCAGACTACCATGATGGTTTAGACTTTCCATGATGGTCGACTACCAAAGATGGTCGAAACCCTGATGGTAACTTTATCACCGGGAAAATTGTTTTTTTTTGGGGTTTTTTTTATTGCAATATTTGTATTTAAATTAAAAATAGTGGAAAATAAGTGTTGATGAGAGAAATTATGGATCCCAAGAAGTATTTTAGTGAATAAATTTGTGAATTTTGAGCAACATAATTTTTTTTCGGAGATTAAATGTCAATTTTTGGGGGACTTAGTTTAAAGGGAAAATGTGGCAGAAAAATGCAGCAACATAAAGCCCAAAATTTTATCAACATAAAAAGGGAAAAAAAAAAGTAACATTCAAGGGGAAAAGTAAAATAAAAAGCCGAAAAAATACAGTACATAATAAAAAAAGTTAAAAAAAAGCCAAAAAAAGACAGCGCAGAAACACAGAAACAAAACACATTAACACAAAACCCAAAGGGAATCCAAAACGCAACAAAACACAGGGGCACACAAAAAAAATTATAGTAATATTTCTTAAACAGTACACTAATATACTAAACAATTCAGTAATTTTGTTATAACAGTGCACTAACATTTGCTTTCCCCCAAACACAACATGTTTTTACACCAGACCCCTAAAAGGGTTTTTACATCAGAACACTAACATGTTGTTAAAACCGAACCTAACAGTTGTTACCCCAGAACACTAACATGTTGTTACACCAGAAAAAATAACCCTGTTTTTACACCAAAAACTAACATGTTTTTACACCAGAACCTAACAAGTTTTTAAAACCAGAACCTTAAAATGTTGTTTTCAAACCCAAACCCCTAAAAATGTTGTTTCATCAAACAATAACATGTTGGTTTTCACCAGAACACTAAATGTTGTTACACCAGAAAAACCAAAAAAGTTTTTTACATCAAAACACTAAAATGTTGTTTTCATCAGAACACCAAAATGTTTTTTACATCAGAAAAAATTTAAAATTTTGTTACATCAGAACACTAACATTTTGGTTTCATTCCCGAACACTTTAAAATGTTGTTTAACCGAAAAACTAAAATTTTTTGTTTCAAACCCGAAAAACTAACAATTTTTTTACACCAGAACACTAAATGTTGTTAAATCAGAACACTAAACAAGTTGTTAAAACCAGGGGAAAACTAAAAAGTTGTTACACCAGAACACTAACATGTTGTTTCACCAGAACACTAATTTTTGTTAAAACCAGAACACTTTAAAAGTTGTTACACCAAAAAACACTAACAGGTTTTTTAAAACCAGAACACCCAGCATTTTACACCAGAACACTAACTGTTGTTTCAAAAACCCGAACACAAAATGGCCCCCAGAACAAATAACTTTTTTTACACCAGAACACTAACATGTTGTTACATCAGAACACTAACATGTTGGGTTTCACCCGAACACTAACATGTTGTTACACCAAAAAACTTAAAATGTTGTTACACCAGAAAACTAACATGTTTTTTACATCAAAAACAAAAAAATTTTTTAAAAAAAAAAATTTTTTTAAAAATAAACCAGTTCGTTATACATAAAATGAGTATTAATGTACAGAGAAATTTTTACATTAAACACAAGTAATACAGTAACACACAAATACAATAAAACCCGCAGTGTCAGAGACAAATTTAAAAAAAAAAAAAAGAAAAAGGGTTTTACGGTTAAGTTTAAGAGAGTTTGCCGCTGTAATTCCCTTTTTGTCAAGAGGGCGAAACTGATTTGGGAAAATTTTTTTTTAATTTTTGGAGTTTTTTTTGTGTGTGTGTGGGTGTGTAACTCACCCATTTGTACTCACCTATTTGTGGGGTTCGGGGGCCCCAGTCATAGCTCCTGGCCCCGCCCCTTTTACTGATTGCTACTAGGTCCCTCTCTCTCCCTGCTCCCTGAGCTTTTTATACCTCCTTAAAACTATGTATGGTTCCGCCCCCACACGTCCCCTTTCTAGGCTATTTTCCCCGGCCCTTTACTACTCTAGACTGAAGAAAAACTTCCTAAAAATCCCTTTTATTCATTGAGCTTCAATTTCCAATTGTGCCCTTTTTGTGTCTGTGTCCCATCTCGGGGAAAATCCCGTCTTTGCCCCTCGTCTTTTCCGGCAGTTTTTATAGCGTCTCATGTTCCCTGCCCTCCTGGCCCCAGTGTCGTAGGCGTTCCCCCTCAACCTTTCTTCGTGGACAATCCCCGTAGCTCTGGGACTGTCTTGTTGTAAATTTTTCCATTTCTTAATTTCTTGACGTGTTATAGGTGGGATTCCAAACTGGTGTGCATACTCCAGTATGGGCCTGACGTAAAGGGTTTAAGGCTTGAACGAATCCTTAGAGGTATGGGAAACGCTACCCTTTGGGTTTTGAGGGCCCCCGTATGTGCAGCAGTTATTGTTGTGGCGCCTCAGGAGATATGCTCGGTGTTATATTTTCCCCCCAGATCTTTTTCCCTTGGTGGGTTTGCAGACTTTGGCCTCTAACTATATTGGTCTGCGGTCTTTTTTGCCCTTCCCCCCCCCAATCTTCATGCTTTGCTTTTGGCGGGGGTTAAACTCAAGGGCCTTTGCTGGCCCAGGTTGTGGGCCTGCCCAGGTCTCTTTGTAGTCCTCCCTGATCCTTATCGTTTTGATTTTCCATTAACTTACGTCCCCGCAAAAAAGGAACTTCGGGTTTTTCCCCTTTCCCTTATGTCTTCACTATCCCAGGAAAAAGCACGGTCCTGGACTGCCCCCCTGGGGAACCCCCGCTGTCACGGGCCCCCCCCCACTTTGACCCCCTCTCACGTACCATGATCGTTTTCCCTCCCTGTCAGGTATTTTGATCCATTGCGTGCCTTTTCCCGTTATGGTGCCGACTTAGCTTTTTCAGTAACCTCTTGTGAGGAACGTGTCGAAGGCCTTCTTGCGTCCAAAAAAAAAAGCGTCGGGTCCACCCCTCTCTCTTTGTCTTATTTTTGTCCCTTGTCATAAAACTCTAGTAGGTTTTGACACAGGATTTCCCCCCTGAAACCCTGTGACTGTCAATTATACACTTGTTTCTTTCCAGGTGTCCCCCACTCTCTCCTGATCATTTCTCCCTGACCTTGCATAGTTGTGATAAGGGTTGTAGTTTAGGCCTATGTCTGTCCCCCTTTTTTAAAAAATTGGAATCATTTGCATTTCCAACCTCGGAAAATTGCCCCGTTTCAAATTTAGTGTTGAAGATCTTTGTAATGTACACCAATATCTTGCTCCCTTTTAAGGACCCCCGGAGAGATGTTTTGGTCCCCCCCGCCTTTTAGGTGTCAAGTTGGCATAGTAGCTTTTTCACCTCCCCCTTGGTTATATGTACTTACAAACCCTTGCTGGGCATTCCCCCGCTCTGATTTGGAAAATCCTAGGTTTCACTGTAAATGTTCTTTAAGGGAAATCAACCCGACGACCTGGGGAAGGAGAGATAGGGGGGACATGTAACGACATACAAAATATGAGAGGATTTCAAGGTGGACAAGAAGGTGTTCCCGGTTGGAACAGAACAAGGGGGCAAAGTTGGAAGCTGAAGACACGATGAATCACGGGTGTTAGGAAGTATTTATTCAGCCACGAGTGTCAGTAAATGGATATTTGGGAAGCGATTTTGTGGGGCAGGATCCATACTAGCTTTAAGAGAAAGGGAAGATAAGTCAGTCAGGGAGTGTGACTTAGGCGATCAGTGAAGAGGGGGGGCCCGGAGTTCGGACTGACCCCCCCCAAATCAAATGGTGAGTCAATGGGAGTCACACACCACAAAACCCACCACACACACAAAACACACACACACACACACACCACACAAAACACAACCCCACACAACACACTAACAACACAAACACACACACACACACCCCAACCACACACACACCCAAAACAAAAACACAAAAAACAGGCCGTGTCTAATCGAAGGCCCAGTACAAAAAGGTAAAATAACAAAAATGGAACTAACACACACACACCCTACACCCGCACCATACACATCCCAAAACACAACCACACACATGTGTGTGTGTGTGTGTGTTAGTTACCATTTTGTTAGTTACCCCTTTTTTCTGGCACAGCGATTGACATAGGGCCCGTTTTTTGTGTGTGTGGTGTGTGT
>NW_026469101.1:0-12061 GCF_026875155.1 Cherax quadricarinatus | reverse complement strand
GGGAAAGTGATACTCGTAAATCCGGGAGAAAAAACCAAGCGAATCAATGCTTTGGGCGAGGAACAGAGAAATGAAAGGGAGACCGAGCAAGTCAAAATGGGTAAAAGCACCAGTATTTAAAGCATGAAGAGGATGAGATGCAAGAAATCTCACCAACTGATTACCATGAGTCACAGTGGGACCCTCCCCTCAGATGGCGAGTGTTAAAAATCACTTAACATGGGCGAGATACAGAATATATGGGAGGGAGAGCACAAACTGTATACCATCTGTGGAAACAAATCTGAACAGCAGCATAATGCAGCAGAGAACGAACAAAGACCTTTTGATACAGTATACCAATGTGTACAAGCAGCATGCACTCATTAAATGATTCATCAGGAAAGGGATCAGAGGAATGCAACAGCACATGGCCTAAAACGGTACAAATAACAACTGAACGAATTTTGGATCTTGTAACCCGGCACATATTGGGGAAAACTGGGAGAGAAACACCTGGAGCTCTCCTCAATTACCCCCAAGGCCACTAATATTCAATTTAAAAAAATACATTTACAAAGACAGGTATGCCAACAATAAGAAGTGATAAAATCTATGGCTATTAGGACCTAGAAGTCTGGAGGAAATGGTAAGTGCCTAAGCAAGGAGAAATCAAAATGCTGTGAAGGAAGATTGGTGTGAGGGTCTTGAAAAGCAAGGGATACGAGGTGCACTGGTGTCCATTGAGGGTTTTGTCTCTGCAATATGGTTGGAGATCTGCCGAGACGACACTAAGGAAGATACCATGATCAAGAGACAGGCTAGGTAGAACAAGTAGATTGGAAAGACTATTGAGGGAGCCAAAGACCTCTGAGAGGTGAGGGGAGTAGGAACTTGGAGAGATGTGCTGGTGGGGGTAGAAGAGTCCTGCAGTGGAACAGGGGAGGAAGGAAGTTGGAAGGTAATTGGTGAAGACTTGGGGAAATAGAAGGGGCTACACAAGGGAAGGTTGAACCCCCCACCTTTGTGCAAGAGGTAAAAGGGGGGGGGGGCCGAGAACCCGGCACTGAGCCTAAAAGGAAAACTTGGGGAATTTTAAGCATTGGAGAGTTGGATTTATGGAACAGGCTTAACTTCACAGGCGATAGGCACAGATTTAGGCGTGCAAGGCCTTTTAGACTGAGAAACTAGCATATGAAAAGTAGGGGGAATAGATAATGGGGGGGAATCAGGAAAGAAAAATTTACAAAAAAATTTGAAGAGGGGGTGACTCCAGAAGCACGACATGGGGGAGCTGGAAGGAAAGGGGGGAGGCCCCCCACCAAGGGGGTGGGGGGAAAAGTGAGATGCTCATAAACTAGAAAGGTGGTAATTGAAGAAAAACTAAGAGCAATGAAGGCAAGAGGAAGGGACAGAGTAAACAGGGGCGGCGAACAAAAAAAGAATGTCTACTAATGTCAGTGGCCATTAAAATGGAAGGATTGGGAGATCATGAGAGCGTACATATAGCGAAGGCAAGGGGCCCTCATGGCGATCGGATAAGGATGGAACTTCGCTTCTCCCATAGAGGCTCTCGATAGGGGAAGAGCGAAAAGCCCCAAAAGGGCAAAGCGTAATCCTTGGTGGAAGGGGGTTTTAAGGCTAGAGGAAGCGGGGAAGCCGCTAAAATAGATCTGGTCAAAAAAATCATTTTCGATAAAATAAGGGGGAATGTAGGCGAAGGAGGGTTCGGACGATCCCCCCATTGAAAAGATAGCAAGGTTTTTTAAAAGAAGGTTCACCCCGCGTGACAAGTTGCCTTCGAGAGGAAAAGTGAGGTTTCCCATAACCACGATAAAGAGGGGGCCCAGAAACTTGACTGTATCAGTTCAGGGATAGGGGAGCCATAGAGGTAAAAGGGAATGGGAAAGTTTAGGCGTCTGGGAAAAGAAATTTTGGTGGGTTTTATGCTGGAAAATTTAAACCCAGTGTGGTGGCCCAATTGGAAACAGGCGACTGCATGGGGGGAAAAAAAACTGTAAGGGGGTGACAGTCAGCGCCTGCACAGGAAAGAAAAGTCATAAACAAGGGATGACCAAATATTTAGGGAAACTAGGGCCAAACTTAAATAGAAGGAGATTTTTTTATTATTACAAAAAGGGGGGAAGCGCAAAACCCCGGAGGATTATACAGCGCCGGGGGGGTATGTGGAAGGCATTCAGGCAATTTTGGGGGAACTGGAGAAGATCCAATTCCCAAAATAAAGAGCCCCTCACCAACATAAAGGGAACCTTCTTGGGGGGAATAGCAAGGAAAAAAAGTGGTGTGCTCAGAACAACCCTGGGGGAAAAACCTTTCAGCTTGGATAAAGTCCGGGGAAGACATTATTAACCCGAACACGGAAATGCCTGTCATTAAAATTTTTAAAGGGAAAGGGATGGAGATTGCCTCGAAGGCCAAGGAGTGGGTTTGGGGCAAAAAATTTTATACCTCCTTGTGTCATAGCCTTCTCAAGGTTAAAAAATATGGCAATAACGAGTGGTTATTGGGAAAAAGCACTACAAATACACATCCAAGTAGTAAAGGGTCTTGGGAAACTTCCCTTACGAAAGCCAAATTATGGGGAGAGACTGTTTTGTGTCTCTAATTTTTAATTATTATAATCAAAAAAAAAGCGCTAAACCAAGTGGTCCTAAATACCAAAACTAAAAGTCTATTTACTAGGCTTCCCTCACTTTGCAAACTGCACTGTTTAAAACAATGGACGAAATTTTTGGGGGTTTTATGTCTCGTAGGCCTGGTTTTGCGGAAGGGGGAACAATGGCGGATTCCAAGCTGGGAAGAACTCCTTGTGACCGAAAAAGATTGAATGGCTAATAGGACTGCAAGGCTGATGATGTAAAGTTTAGCATACGATAGAATGTCGCGGGCCCAGCTGCCCATGATCGGCAAGCGTGTTAATTATTATTATTATAAACAAAAAAAAGCGCTTAAAAAAAAAAACAAGGGCTATACAGCGCTGCGGGTAGGAAGGAAGCGAGGGTATTGATGGAGAAGGGGGGGGGGATGATCAGAGGTTTTTCAGAAAACAGCGGGGGAGGGGATTTTACGGGGTAGAGGGGAACAAAGATCGAAGTAGAAAGGGCTGAAGGTATCAGAATTTGTGAAGTCAGTCAGTTGTTGTCAAAAAGTCAATGAGAGAGTCCGGATGAAAGGTGGGTCCATCAGCGAGAAGGGAAGGTAAAGAGAGAGCAGCGGAGCAAAAGACGACGCCCAGAGGTCAATTCTGCGTGTTTCGTTGATAAAGTGGGCAGTCCAACAGAATGTGGCTGACTGATAATGGAGCTTGGCAATTCTCACAGAGAGGAGCAAGACGCCTCTCCATGAGACATCCATGAGTAAGACGAGTATGGCCAATGCGAAAGACGGGAGAGAGTAGTCTCCCAACCTCGACACTGGTGATAAGAAGACTGCCAGAAACCTATACTCGGTTTAATAGATTGAATTTTTGTTGCCGAGCATAGTAGACCAACGTTGTTGCCAATGGGTGTGAAGGTGGGAAGATATTGCAGCAAAATAGTCCGTAAATGGAATACCTCTAAGAAACGGTAGGTCATGTACTGCTGACCGCACAGCAGGGGTCTGCCTGTTCATTGCCCTGTACGTCAAAAATGACCAGGGACCCAACAAAAAACAATATCTTTATGCTTGGAAAAGATGCGGCGTACCCCAGATTTGGATACGGAGGACAAAAGGGGTGAGGTGTATCAAATTTTTGTATAGCCTGTAAAGCACTAAGGGAGTCTTAGAAAAACCACAAATGATGACACAGGCTAGACGCAAAAACGGTAAAGTGCGTAAGGAGGGCCCATATAATTCAGCAGTAAAAAACTAGCCGAAGATAGTAAATGCCCTTGTACGACGCTGTCCGGAAACACTGCTGCTAATTTCCCACCCGTCAGAAGACTTAGAGCCATCTGTGTACACAGCAATGGCATGAGAATGAGAGTGAAAGTGGTCAAGAAAAAGGAGCGGGAAGCGACCCTAGACAGTTGGGCTTTCGAGCAAGGGAGGGAGAAAGAACAGACTCGAACAGCTGGAACTTCCCAGGGGGTAGGGAAAAGTGAGATGCTACATGTACATAGAAGATGGTAGTTGAAGAGAAGACAACAGCGAATGAAGGCGAAGAGAGAAGGGCGGAGTAAACAGGGGCGGCGAACAAATAAAGAATGTCTACTAATATCAGTGGACCATTCTATAAATGGAAGGATTGCGGGGGATCATGAGAGTGTACATAGTAGCGCAGGCAAAGGGGATCATGGCGATCGGATAAGGATGGAACGTTCGCTTCTGCATAGAGGCTCTCGACAGGGGGAAGAGTGAAAAGCACCAAGGCATAAACGTAGTCCTTGGTGATGAATGGGGTTAAGGCTAGAGAGAGTAGCAGGAGATGCCGCTGAATAGATCTGGTCACCATAACAAGTTTCGATAAATAAGGGTGGAATGTAGGCGAAGGGGGGTTCGACGATCAGCTCCCCTGAAAGATAGCAAGGGTTTTAAGAAGGGTTCAGCCGGCTGTGACAAGTTGCCTTCAGAGAGGTAATGTGAGGTTTCCAGGAAAACCTACGATCAAAGAGGAGCCCAGAAACTTGACTATCACGTTCAGGAATATGGGAGCCATAGAGGCACAAAGGATGATCGGAGATGACAGAGCGTCTAGTGAAAGTAATTTGGGGGTTTAGTGCTGGAAATTTAAACCACGTGGGGTGGGCCCAATTGGAAACACGGTCGACTGCATGTTGGAGAGAAACTGTAATGAGGTGACAGTCAGCGCCTGCACAGGCAACAGCAAAGTCATCAACATAAGAGTGATGACCAAATATTTGATGGAAGACTAGAGGCCAAAACATTAATAGCAAGGAGAAAAAGTGTTGTGCTCAGAAACACATCCCTGGGGGACACCTTCAGCTTGGATAAAGTCCGGGGGGAGCACATTATTAACCCGAAACACGGAAATGCCTGTCGGTTAAAAAGTTCTTAAGGAAGGATGGTAGATTGCCTCGAAGGCCTAAGGATGGGCTTGGGCTAAAATATTATACCTCCAAGTTGTGTCATAAAAGCCTTCTCAAGGTCAAAAAATATGGCAATAACTGAGTGGTTATTCGCAAAGGCATTACGAACATACGTATCCAAGCGTAAGTAAGGGGTCTATGGTAGAACGTCCCTTACCAAAGCCATATTGACGAGTGGAGAGGGCTGTTGTGTCTCTCTAAATACCACACTAAACGGCATTTACTAGGCGTTCCATTACTTTGCAAACTGCACTGGTAAGAGCAATGGGACGATAGTGGGAGGTTTCATGTCCCGAGTGCCTGGGTTTTCGGAAAGGGAGAACAATGGCGGATTTCCACAGCTGTGGAAGAACTCCTTGTGACCGAATAAGATTGTAAAGGCGTAATAGGACTGCAAGGGCTGACTGATGTAAATGTTGTAGCATACGAATATTTAATATCGTCGGGCCCAGCTGCCGATGATCGGCAAGCTGAGTGTGTTGCCTCCAGTTCTTGAAGTGTAAAAGGCACATTATACTGTTCTTCTCTGAGAGAAAAAAAGTCCAAGGGTGCTAACTCTCTGGCAGAAACCCTTTAGGAAAGAAAAGAGGGGACAGATGGAGTCCCTGAGAAATACGGACCAGATGATTGCCAAATTTTATTGGCAACATCTAGTGGGTTTGCTATATCAAAATCCCGGGAATCCGTAGAACAGGAGCTGGGTCAGGAGAATTATTACCACTCAGTTTTCGTACTTTTTTCCAGACTGCACTCAGAGGAAGCAGAGGTGATGGTGGAGACAATCTCGCCAGCAAGTGCATTTAGCATCACGGATGACAGTGAGCGATCGCACGCTTCTGCTTAAAATCAAGAAGTCTCTGTGGTTCTATTGTACCGGTACCTGCCCCATGCAGTGCGTATCAAACGTACTGCACCAGCACAAGCAGGAGACCACCAAGGCACGCATTTCTGAGAATGCCTGCCCGAAGTTTGGGGTATAGAATGAGAAGCTGCGGTTAAAATGGAGGACGAGAAGAGGTGTAAAAGCTCATCGATGGAGGACGAAGAAGGAACCACTCTAAAAACAATTAGGTGTGAGTAAAGGTTCCAATTTGCCTGATCAAATTGCCAGCGTGGGATGCGAAGAGGTGGTGAATATGAAGAGGAAGTAAGAATGACTGGGAAATGATCGCTGTCATGTAAGTCCGGGAGAACAGACCAAGTGAAGTCTAATGCGGCGGAGGAAGAGCAGACAGATTGATGCAAGAGAGAGTGTGAGTCCGAGGATCAAAATGGGTGCGAGTACCTGTATTTAAAACATGGAGGGGGGGGGTGGCAAGAAAACCCTCTAACTGAATTCCACGGAATCACAGTGAGACCCCCAGGGGAAAAATGGTGGGCAAAAAATCACAAAGAAACAGAATCGGTGGCGGTAAAGCGAAAAAAGGCAATACCCGGGAAATAGATAATGCCCGAGAAGGAGAGGATATAAAGAACAGAGCGTATAACCATGAAGTGGAAACAGGCTGCGGTAAGCGCAAAGTAGAACAAAATAGCTGAGGTTGGGAATCAGTGCATAAAAAAAGGGCACTTTCAAAAAAGGGCCCCATCAGGGAAAGAATTGAAGAATACAATAAATTTTACCTGAGATGGGAGAGTAACAGCAGAGTGTAATTTTGGTTCCGTAAGCAACCCCAACAGGGGAAAAGGGGAGAGTAACATCTAAAGCTTCCCCCAAATTCCCCCTGGGGCCATGTATATTCCACTGTAAATGGGCCCAAAGTTTGGCAATGGAAAGATACCAAAAATCTGCAGGAAAGGGTTTCCCATGGACTAGGGGGGTTAGAAAAGTCCACATGCGGGGGCAGGGGAAAACTTCAAGCAGTAAAGGGAAATTTGGTGCGCGTGAAGAAAGGAGTTGGCAGATGGAGCGGGGGGAAGAGAAGGAGCGGGGGTGGGTCAGTGTCCATTGATGGTTTGGGGCTGCAAATATTTAGAATTGCTTCAAGTTTTCAGAATTCAAGACGTGTATGGGAGCAATATTGGAAAGGTAGGGGGAGGATGAGTAAAGATTGGGAAATTATTTTGGGCTACCCTGGAGGGGGGGGGGGGGAAAGGGTGGAGGGAAATGGAGAAGTGTGGAAAGGGGCAGAAGAGGCAGAAACCCGGGAGGGGCAGAGAGGGAAAAAATTTGGGGGGAACAGGGGAGGAAGGTACAGTACGAGGGTGAACCCTACATTGTAACAGCCCGGAAGGGGGAGAACCAGGTAAGGGAAGGTAAAAATAGGTGGAGGATGGGGGGGTGTTAACGGACCTTTTTTTGCTTTTGAGAAGTAAGGGACGTTGGGAGGAGGTGTCATCGAGATGTCGCTACCCAGGCTTGTGAAGAAAAACGAAGCAGATCAGACCCAGGCGTTAAGTAGGGACGTCTGAGCCGAACAGCAAAAAAATTTGATACGGAGTGACTATGGGAAGAACCCCAAAAGGTGGGTGCAGAAGAGGGATACCCGGGAAATGGGGGCTTTTTAAAACGGGGGAAAAAAAACACGAGGTGTTCCCTTGGAGGCGGGGATGAGAAATGCATGGCATAAGGGAGCCTTCTCCCTGAGGTAACAGATTTCCCATCGTTTAAGTAGACTTGACAACGGCGAGAGTACAAGGGCGAGCCTCTGACAAAAAGGGCAAGAGGGAGGTGTTGCAAGACGTAATTTAAAGGGGTATCCCCCCACAGACGGGGCATCCGGCGATAGATCTGCAATAACTGGAGGGCCAAATCGCCAGGAATTCCCATGTTGCGGGTGGAATCACCTTTCAACTTGAAACCATGTCCTGTACATAAACGGGGAGGGAGTTCACAGCTGTCAGAATTTAAAATAAGCCACATTGCTGGGTATCGTCTTGCCACGGGCGGAAGAACTTTAAGTGCATTTTTGAGGATTGGGAGATTTTGGGAGTCCAGCGTTCAAAAATGTCAGTGCCAGTCTGGAAATTTTGTTGAACTTTTGGAAAGGGGCAGAATGACACCATACAAGAATTTTAGGGAATGAGTTTTCAAAAGGAAGGAAAAAAGTATCATATGGGAAAACGAGAAAAGCTCATAGCCTGGGGTACATTCTGTACATGATGCATGTTGTCATAAGAGATGAAAAGAAACCCTTTACCAAAAATGGGGTAGGAGGGCCCTTTCCCGACTGGTCGAAAGGTTTGGCGTAGAAGAAATCGGGCGTAAAATGAAGAATTTTGTCCATTGTGCGTCTAAACCGAGCGTGGGAAGGTAGTGAAGGAGTGTCGATCTTTTCTGAGAAGAACGAGAAGGGGGAGAAGTTCGCAGGGAATTGTCATTGGCGTTTAGGCGTGGGACAGAGTTTGGGACAAAAGGGGGGCCCGGGGGTAGCAGGTTAGGGATAATGTACCATGATTAGATTTTTTTTTTTCTTAAACAAAAAGAAAAAAATAAAGACTGAGGGGTAGTCCCAGGGGGAAAAAGAAAGGGCCAGAAATTTTCCCTCCCCACCCCCGGGACCTCAGCACGCAATGCGCAGATGCAGCAGGAACCCGTGCCAAAAACCCCACCCCTATGCCAGTAAACCGGGAATCCGGGGTGCAACCTCACTTGGAGTACCCCGGTGGACAAGAGAGGGCGGCCGGAAATCCGCCACAAAGCTCCCCTTCCCCACCACCCCCGGAATCCGAAAGGTGGCTTCCAGGGATACACCCGTCGCCCGAGAGACACCCAAAGCCACCCTCCAGGATACCGGAGAGGGATCGGGACATCCCCAGGGAATCCAGATTCCACAGCAAAGTACGCCACCAAGAACCTCAATGGAATGGGATGGGATGGACCCCGGTACCCTTTCCCTTACCTAGGAACTAGCGTGTCTGTGGGGGGGGGGGGGAGAAAGAGAAAGAAAAAAAAAGGAAGGGCAAAAGGGAGGGGTGGGGAGAAAGGAAAATGGGGAAGATGGGATAGGGAACAGGGGATTGGGGGGTAATTAGGTTCGGTCTGAGGAAGGAGACCGACAAGTCTAATTCCTCAGACCAAGAGCCTTTTCACCATGCCAAGGAGCCCCCCTTAAAGAGGGGGACCACATTACAAACTTTAGGCAATGGCCCAAGATGTAAACAAACAGGAGTTCCCAGTAGTTAAAAAGTTAAGCAGGTGATGTTACTGGGAAAGTGCCTTCATCCATTCTTTGAGAACTGGAAAGTCCCGAAGGACCAATTGCTCCATATAACCAAGAAAATCATTCTGTACAATGGTACTATAAAACCATTACCACCGCAAGAATTTAGTAACATTCTTGTGAACCATGATTGGATTATCAGTGGAAATAAGATGGGGAAATAGCATGAACTTCATATATTCTGGACTAACTATGCACGCACCACTTTGAAAGAGCATGAAAGGATATATTGCCAACGTCTCAAGATGGCTTTACTAATACTATGGTCAGAGATAATCAGTTGGAGAAGTTTGTTGCAGGAAAATTTAATCCAATGTGTACTTAAGCATGGTGCATAAAGGAAGTTGGCATTTCATAGGGAGTTTTTTGGGTGGAATGAGCAGACATCAAACATCAGTAAATGGTCTGGAATATTTAGGCAAAGTACCGTGGATGGCCAGACTCAAGGTAGGCGGGAGACCCGAAAAAGGAGTAAGCCATGAAAGGGGTCGCAAGTTCAGTCTCATCCGAGAGGACTTAGATCCCACAAGTAGTTAAGTTGCAGTTGAACTTGCCATGCCATACCCTACCCTTCAGGCCAGCAAATCAGTACTGATAGCAACCTAATCTACTGAGCCACCTCAGCAGATGGAAGAGTAATCTGAAGTCCACCACAGCATTCCTCCCACTGTCACCTCCCATAACCAACAGGTAGCCTATGGAGATCCACTCGTCTGCAGGACTACCTATTACCCAGAAACCCAGGAAGAGTAAGGGGCCTCCATGCAATCCAGATTTCACGGCAAATACACCACACCCGAGGAACCTCATGTAGTGGAATGAACTGGCACTTTCCCTATCTAGAAAAGGGCCAGAGGACCCCAGTGGTTACAAATGGGACAGGGAGAAAGAAAAAAAAAAAAAAGTGAGGGGAAGGAAATTGAAAGATTGGGTATGGGATAGGGAAGGGAGGACTGGGGGTACTTTGGTTTAGTCTGAAGACAACCAAAAAGGCCCAATTCCTCAGATCAATAGCATCCCCCCCACCCTTTGAAGAGTTACCCAAAGAAAACAGATTTTAAGGAATTCAAAGAATGGTGCAAGGGTGCTGCAGAAGCAAAGACTGAGGGAAACTTCCCAGCAAGTAATTTATATCCCCCTGTGCTCAAGAGACTTCAGTGCAGCTGCAGCATGAAATCCATGCCCTACCATTCATTCTGATAAACCAGAATACAAACTTAATTCACAGCCACCTTTGACAACAGGGTGGTCAGATAAAAGACCACGTCCTTTAACACCGATGACTTCAGTTCAGCAATTCTCCTGCCCAAGAGCTAGAACGCCCGAGGATGGGGCAGGGTTGGAAGATTAGGCCAAGAAGACATATCCAGACCAAGAGACTACCACAGCAGTCAAATATAAAAAAAAAAAATTTACACAAATACGCAAGCCTGTCCAAAGGATACCTAAAGCCATCCTCTGGAGGGCAGTTCAGCATACCTAGATTTTATGGCAAACCAAGGGCATTAACAATGGTGTTGACTGGGAAAATGTCTACACCCCCCCCCTCCCGAGCCTATAATTTCAGTAGGGAAGAAAACTTCAGATTACAAGCCTCTCCATGAAGACAAGTCCCTACCCCTCCAGTGACAAGGACAGCATTAAGAGATTATGACCCCGACACTTTCCAGCGAGTCCTTTAGCCTGTAGGGACGGGGGTAGGGGGGTTAGAGGGAATTTTAACAATTTATTGAGCACTGACAAAGTAAAAAAGAACTACCCACACTGGACAGTTTAGATTGAAAGCATTGTGGGCAAATATTCAGGAAGTTCCAAGAATCATTATCCCACGGCTGTGTAACTTTTTATATTAGTCTGCAGTCTTCATGCAGCTTTTAGACCTTCCTTTGGAGGCTTGCTATTTCCTCAACGTCCATTAAGGCACAGATACCTATGGGTTTAATGAATACAACGATGTGACATTTTACCTGTAAGTAGCTTTAAAGTCTTTCTACTACAACCAAAACAAGGGTCTGAACTAATTCTAGAGCCTCAAACACATCTGAATGAGATGCACGATAGGTATACAGTTGACAGCTTGAAGTTTAATTTCCTAGATAAATGGTTCCTTACCAGCATAACACTAAAGAGTTAAGGGCCTATAGGGTCAATCAGGTTCCCATTACAAATACGTAAAAGGAATTTCTTTATTGCACAGAGTTAAAGGGACAGTTTAAGTGATAAAGAAAGGCTCAAAGTTATACATAGCAATAATTACTAAAGGCGTTACCGGCAACAGAATTAGTATTCTGTGCATAATCAAGGGGGGGGAAAGCGCTGAACCCGTAGGATTATACAGCGCCTATGCGGGGGGGGGGGATGTGGAAGGTTCAGGCTCTAGGAATTTGAGTAGATACAGTCTGCTAAATAAAGAGCTCACCAACGTCAAGGCGACATTTGAGAGGAACATTGTGCAGTTTGTTCAACTTTCCTGCAGTTAACAGTAGGAGAGTGATATTAGTAGTTTAATTTAACATTTTTAATTAACAACCAAGTTCACTTGTCCATCCTCGAGGTAAAATTTAATTATAGAGGCGAGCAGTTGTCGAAGTAACCGTGGTAGTTACAATCTGGGTAATAGTAGTTATTATCTCTTGCAGGAGTTCTTGTGTAGTGACCACAGGAACAGTTTGAATCTGCGGGGGGGAAGAGAAAATATGGGTAATAGTGAACACTGAGGATTAATTATTCAATATACCAAAAGTGAGAATTTTGGTACCTCGTGCGAGAGTGCAACGTGAGTTATTGTTTGCAAGTATTTCACAGTGTCGGTAACCGTGACGAACCGAAGAAGACTGACACATTGTGCTCACTGGGTTAGTTTCCGAT
>NW_026469100.1:0-13315 GCF_026875155.1 Cherax quadricarinatus | reverse complement strand
GTTGTGACAACCCAGCCGTACGGGCCGGTTGTGGCAACACAGTCGTACTGGCCAGGTTGTGGCAGCACACAGTCGTGCTGGTCAGGATGTGGCAACACAGACGAACTGGCCAGGTTGTGGCAACACAGACGTACTGGCCAGGTTGTGGCAACACAGTCGTATTGGCCAGGTCGTGGCAACACGCAGCCGTACTGGCCAGGTTGTGGTAACACAGTCGTACTGGCCAGTTTGTGGCAGCACACAGTCGTACTGGCCAGGTTTTGGCAACACACAGTCGTACTGGCCAGGTTGTGGCAGCACACAGTCGTACTGGCCAGGTTGTGGCAGCAAACAGTCGTACTGGCCAGGTTGTGGCAGCACACAGTCGTACTGGCCAGGTTGTGGCAACACACAGTCGTACTGGGCAGGTTGTGGCCACACACAGTCGTACTGGGCAGGTTGTGGCAGCACACAGTCGGTACTGGCCAGGTTGTGGGAGCACACAGTCGTACTGGCCAGGTTGTGGCAGCACACAGTCGTACTGGCCAGGTTGTGGCAGCACACAGTCGTACTGGCCAGGTTGTGGCAGCACACAGTCGTACTGGCCAGGTTGTGGCAGCACACAGTCTTTACTGGCCAGGTTTGGGGCCCAGCCCCACAGTCGTACTGGCCAGGGGTTGTGGCAGCACACAGTCGTACTGGCCAGATTGTAGCAACACACAGTAGTAATGGCCAGGTTGTGGCAACACACAGTCGAACTGGCCAGGTTGTGGCAACACAGTCGAACTGGCCAGGTTGTGGCAACAGTCGTTCTGACCAGTTTGTGGCAACACACAGTCGTACTGGCCAGGTTGTGGCAACACACAGTCGTACTGACCAGGTTGTGGCAACACACAGTCGTACTGACCAGGTTGTGGCAACACACAGTCGTACTGACCAGGTTGTGGCAACACACAGTCGTACTGTCCAGTTTGTGGCAACACACAGTCGTACTGACCATGTTGTGGCAACACACAGACGTACTGACCAGGTTGTGGCAACACACAGTCGTACTGGCCAGGTTGTGGCAACACACAGTCGTACTGACCAGCTTGTGGCAACACACCGTCGTACTGGCCAGGTTGTGGCAGCTCACAGTCGTACTGACCAGGTTGTGGCAGCACACAGTCGTACTGACCAGGTTGTGCAACAAAACAGTCGTACGGGTCCGGGTTGTGGCAAACACAGTCGTAACGGGCCAGGTTGTGGCAACACACAATTCGTACTGGGGCCAGGTTGTGGCAAACACAGTCGTACTGGCCAGGTTGGGGGCAAGCACACAGTCGTACTGGACCAGGTTGTTGGCAGCACACAGTCGTGCTGACCGGGTTTTGTGGCAACAGGCAGTCGTACTGACCAGGTTGTGGGAGCAAAACAGTCGTAGGGACCAGGTTAGGGGCAGCACACAGTCGTACTGGCCAGGTTGTGGCAGCACACAGTCGTTTGACCGGTTGTGGGCAACCCCAGCGTACTGACCAATTGGGGGCAGCACACATCGTACTGCCCGGGTTGTGGCAACACAGGGGAAACGTACTGCCCCGGGTTTGGCAGCACACAGTCTATGGCCAGGTTTGGGCAAACACACAGGTACTGGCCGGTTGTGGCC
Organism: Cherax quadricarinatus; assembly: GCF_026875155.1. Taxonomy (NCBI): domain Eukaryota; kingdom Metazoa; phylum Arthropoda; class Malacostraca; order Decapoda; family Parastacidae; genus Cherax; species Cherax quadricarinatus. The sequence goes on along the minus strand of NW_026469100.1, from coordinate 11,691 downwards.
CCACCAGTCGTACTGGCGGGTTTTGGCAACCCACACAGTCGTACTGGCCAGGTTGTGGCAACAGTCGTACTGGCCAGGTTGTGGCACAGTCGTACGGGCCAGGTGGGGCAACAACAGTCGTGCTGACCAGGTTGGGCAGCACACAGTCGTACTGGCCAAAAGGGTTGTGGCAACACACAGTCGTATGGCCTGGTTGTGGCAACAACATCGTACTGGCCAAGGTTGGGAAAACCCATCGTACTGGCCAGGTTGTGGCAACACACAGTGTATGGCCAGGTTTTGGAAACACCATCGTATTTGGCCAGGTTGTGGCAACAAGTGTAGTGGGGCCTGTTGTGACCAAGACACAGTCGTACGGGCCCAAAGGTTGTGGCAAACACAGTCGTACTGGCCGGGTTGTGGCAACACACAGGTACGCCGGGTTGTGGCAAAGTCGTACTGGCCGGTTGTTGCAGCACACAGCGTACTGGCCGGGTTGTGGCAACACAGTCGTACTGGCCAGGTTTTTGCAGCACACAGTCGTGCTGCCCAAAATGTGGCAACACATCAAAAACTGGCCAGGTTGTGGCAATACAGTAGTGCTGGCCAGGTTTGGCAACACATCGATTGGCCAGGTTGTTGGGCAACACAGGTACTGGCCAGGTTTAAAAACACACAGGCTACTGGCGGTTGGGCAACACATAGTTGTACTGCCCAGGTTGGGGGGGAACAGTCGTTTTGGCCATGTTGGGGAAACACAGTCGTACTGGCCAGGTTGTACAACACACAGCCGTACGGGCCCTGTTGTGGCAAACAGTCGACTGGCCAGGTTGTGGCAGCACACAGTCGTGCGGGGCAGGATGTGGCAAACAGACGAACTGGCCGGGTTGTGGCAACAAGCCCGATGGCCAGGTTTGGCAACACAGTCGTATTGGCCAGGTCGGGGCAACCGCAGCCCATACTGGCCAGGTTGTGGTAACACGTCGTACTGGCCATTTTGGCGCACACGTCGTACGGCCGGTTTTGGAAACACACAGTCGTATGGCCAGGTTGGGGCAGCACACAGTCGTACTGGCCCAGGTTGGGGCAGCAAACAGTCGTACGGGGCCGGTTGTGGCAGCACACAGTCGTACTGGCCAGGTTGTGGCAACACACAGTCGTACTGGGCGGGTTTTGTCCCACAAAGTCGTACGGGGGCAGGTGTGGCAGCACACGTGGTACGGCCAGGTTGGGGGAGCACACAGTCGTACGGGGCCGGTTTGTTGGGGCACACACGTCGTATGGCCAGGTTGTGGCAGCACACAGTCGTATGGCCAGGTTGTGGCAGCACACGTCGTTACTGGCCGGTTGTGGCAGCACACGTGTACTGGCCAGGTTGTGGCAGCACACCAGTTCGTACTGGCCAGGTTGTGGCGCACCCCCCCCCACAGCACACAGTCTACTGGCCAGCATTGTAGCAACACACAGTAGTAATGGCCAGGTTGTGGCAACACACAGTCGAACTGGCCTGTTGTGGCAAACAAGTCGCAAACTGGCCAGGTTGTGGCAACAGTCGTTCTCTGACCAGTTTGTGGCAAACACAGTCGTTCTGGCCAGGTTCTGTGGCAACACACAGTCGTACTGACATGGTTGTGGAACACACAGTCGTTTTATCTGACCTGGTTGTGGCATAACACAGTCGGTACTGTCCAGGTGTGGGCAACATTCACAGGTCGTACTGTCACATTTGTGTGGCCAACACACTGTCGTAAGACACATGTTGTGGCACACCAGACGTTCACTGAACCAGGGTTGTGGCAAACACACATTCGTACTGGCCCAGGTTGTGGCAACAAACGTCTTAATTGACCAGCTTGTGGGCAACACACCGTGGTACTGGCCAGGTTGTGGCAGCTCACAGTCTTACTGACCAGGTTGTGGCAGCAACAGACAGTTACTGACCAAGTTGTGTCAACACACAGTCGTACTGTCCCCCCCAGGTTGTGGCAACACACAGTCGTACTGCCCAGGTTTTTGTGGCAACACATCCAATTCGTAATGGCCAGGGTTGTGGCAACCACACAGTCGTACTGGCCAGGTTGTGGCAGCACACAGTCGTACTGACAAGGTTGTGGCAGCCACACAGTCGTGCTGACAAGGTCTGTGGCCAACAGGCAGTCGTACTGACCAGGTTGTGGGAAGCACACAGTCGTACTGACTCCAGGTTTTATGCGCAGCACCAGTCGTACTGGCAAGGTTTTTTTTTTGTGCCAGCACACAGTTCGTATTTGACCAGGTTGATGGTAACACCACAGTCGTACTGACCAGTTGTGGCAGCACACAGCTACTGACCAGGTTGTAGGCACACACAGACGTACTGTCAGGTTGTGGCAGCACACAGTCGTGACTGGCCAGGTTTGTGGCAACACACAGTCGTACTGGCCAGGTTTGTGCACCACCACAGTCGCTACTGAGCCAGGTTTTGGCAACCTAAGTCGTACGGCCAGTTTGTGGCAACAGTCGTATGGCCAGGTTGATTGGCTAACAGTTCGTACTGGCCAGGTTGTGGCAACACACAGGCGTACATGACCAGGTTGTGGCAGCACACAAGTTCGTATGGCCGGTTGTGGCAAACCAACAGTCGTACTGGCCTGGTTTGTGGCAACACACAGGTCGTACTGGCCAGGTTGTGGCAACACACAGTCGTATGGCCTGGTTGTGCAACACCACAGTCTCCCGTTACTGGCCTGGTGTGGCAACACACAGTCGTACTGACCAGGTTCGTGGCAACACACAGTTTCAGTACTGCCCAGGTTGTGGCAACTCACAGTCGTTCCTGGCCAAGTTATGGGCAAAACACTCAGTCGTACTGGCTCAAGTGTGGCTATCACACAGTCGGTCATGGCCAAGTTATGGCAACACTCAGTCGTACTGGCCAGGTTTTGGCAGCACACAGTCGTTACTGGACAGGTTGTGGAACACCACATAGTCGTCGTACTGGCCCAGGTTGTGACAACACACAGTTTTCGTCGTACTGGCAAGGCTGGGCAAACACAAGCCGTACTGGCCAGGTTGTGGCAACACACAGTCGTACTGGGTGGCAGGTTGTGGCAACACACAGTCGTACATGGCCAGGTTGGTGGGCAAACAGTCGTTAGTGGCCTGGTTGTGACAAGGACCAGTCGTACTGCCAGCTTGTGGCAAAACACAGTGTCGTACTGGCCAGGTTTGTGTGGCAAACACAGTCGTACTGGCCAGGGTGGTGGCAAACAGTCCGTACTGGCCAGGTTGTTGCAGGCACACAGTCGTACTTTCAAGGTTTGGTGGCAACTCAGTCGTACTGGCCAGGTTTTTGCAGCACACAGTCGTGCTGCCCAGGATGTGGCAACACTCGGAACTGGCCAGGTTTTGTGGCAACACAGTTGTGATGGCCGGGTTGTGCTAAACACCAGTCGTATTGGCCAGGTTGTTGGGCAACAACAGTCGTACTGCCAGGTTGTGTGAAAACACACAGGCCGTTGCTGGCCTGGTTGTGCGGCAACACTAGGGCCGTACTGTCCAGGTTGTGGTAACAGTTCCTTATTGGCCATGTTGTGGACACAGTTGTAGTGGCCAGGGGTTGCTGACAAACACCACCAGGCCGTACTGGCTGGTTGTGGCAACACAGTCGTACTGGCCCAGGTTTGTGGCAGCACACAGGCGTGCTGGCATGATGTGGCAACACAAGCGAACTGGCCAGGAGGTTGTGGCAACACAGACGTACTGGCCAGTGTGGCAACACAGTCGTATTGGCCCAGGTCGTGGCAAACGCCAGCCTACTGGCCAGGGTATGTAACACAGTCGTACTGGCCAGTTTGTGGCAGCACACAGGGTCGTACTGGCCAGGTTTTCGGCCAAAACATAGTCCGTACTGGCAGGTTGTGGCCAGCACACAGTCTGTTACTGGCAGGTTGTTGGCAACACCACGTCCCGACTGGGCAGGTTTTGTGGCAAACACCACCGTTCGTATGCGGCAGGTTGTGGCAGACACAGAGGTACTGGCAGGTTGTGGGAAGCCACAGTGTACTGGCCGGGGGTTGGGCAGACACAGTCGTACTGGCCAGGTTTGTGGCAGCACACAGTCGTCTGGCCAGGTTTGTGGCAAGCACACACTCGTACTGGCCCCAGGTTTGTGGCAGCACACAGTCGTAACTGGCCAGGTTGTGGCAGCACCACAGTCGTAATGGCACAGGGTTGTGGCAACACCAGTCGTACTGGCCAGGTTGTGGCAACACACAGTCGTACCCTGGCCATGTTGTGGCAGCACACGTCGTACTGGCCAGGTTGTGGGCAACACACAGTCGTTATGGCCGGGTTGTGGCAACACACAGTGTACTGGCCAGGTTTGTGTGCAACCACAAGTGTACTGACCAGGTTGTGGCAACACACAGTCGTACTGGCAAGGTTGTGGCAAACAACGTCGTCTGGCCAAGTTATGGGCAACAACAGTCGTATGGCCAAGTTTGGCAACACCACAGTCGTTTCTGGCCAAGTATGGCAACCACAGTCGTACTGGCCAGGTTGTGGCAACACCACATTCGTATGGCCAGGTTTTGGCAGCACACAGTCGTACTGGCCCAGGTTGTGGCAACACATAGTCCGTTCTGGCCAGGTTGTGACAACAACACAGTCTACTGGCCAGGTGTGGCACACGAGCCGTATGGCCAGGTTTGGCAACACACAGGCCGTTACTGGGCAGGTTGTGGCAAACACACAGTCGTACTGGCCCAGGTTTTGGCAACACGTCGTAGTGGCCTGGTTGTGACAAGGACACAGTCGTACTGGCCAGTTTGTGTGGCAACACCACAGTCGTACTGGCCAGGTGGTGGCAACACCACAGTCGTAACTGGACAGGTTGTGGCAAACAGTCGACTGGCCAGGTTGTTGCAGCACACAGTCGTACTTACCAGGTTGTGGCAACACAGTCGTACTGGCCAGGTTGTTGCAGCACACAGTCGTGCTGCCCAGGATGTGGCAACACAGACGAACTGGCCAGGTTGTGGCAACACAGTAGTGCTGGCCAGGTTGTGGCAACACAGTCGTATTGGCCAGGTTGTGGCAACACAGTCGTACTGGCCAGGTTGTGACAACACACAGCCGTACTGGCCTGGTTGTGGCAACACACAGCCGTACTGGCCAGGTTGTGGTAACAGTCGTATTGGCCATGTTGTGGAAACACAGTCGTACTGGCCAGGTTGTGACAACACACAGCCGTACTGGCCTGGTTGTGGCAACACAGTCGTACTGGCCAGGTTGTGGCAGCACACATTTGTGCTGCCAGGATGGTGGCATCACAGACGAACTGGCCAGGTTGTGGCACACAGAGCGATCGCCAGGTTGTGGCAACACAGTCGTATTGGCCAGGTCGTCCCCCCCCCCCCCACCCTCCGGCAAACACGCGCCCCGTACCTGGCCAGGTTGTGGTAACACAGTCGTACTCGCCCCCCAACCCCACCCCCCCCCGCCTGATCGTCCAGGCACACACAGTCGTACTGCGAACCCCACCCAGGTTTTGGGCAATACACAGTCGTATGGCCAGGTGGTTGTGTGGCAGCACACAGGTCCGTAACTGGCAGGTTGTGGGCTGCAACACAGTCGTACTGGCCAGTTGTGCGCAACTCACGGTGTACTGCAACTTTGGACAGGTTGTCGGCAACACCCAGTCGTACTGGGCAGGCTTGTTGTGTGGCAGCACTCAGTGGTACTGGCCAGGTTTGTGGGAGCACACAAAGTTCGTACTGGCCAGGGTTTTGTGGTCAGAAAACTGTCGTACTGGCCAGGTTGTGGCAGCACAGACACCACAGTCGTACTGGCCCAAGGATTGTCGGCAGCACACAGCTCGTACTCGGCCAGGGTCTTGTCGGCAGAACACAGTTCGTACTGGCCAGGTTTGGGCCCCAGCTCACACCCAAGTACGTACTGGCCAGGTTTTTGCTGTCACCACACCAGTAACCCCGTACTGGGCCAGGTTTGTGACAACCACCAGTCGTACTCCGGGCCAGGTGGTGAAACACACAGTCGGACCTGGCAGGTCAGTGGCAACACACAGTCGTACTGGCCAGGGTTGTGGCAACACACCCATCGTATCTGGCAGGTTGTGACCAACTACAACAGTGTTATCTGGCCAGGTTTGAAACTCCTCAGTTCGTACTGGCAGGTATGTGGCAACACACACAGCGTACTGGCCAGTCGTGGCAACACACAGATCGTATGGCCAGGTCGTGGCAACAACCTGTCGTACTGGCCAGGTCGTGGAGAAACACACAGTCCGTAATGGCAGGTCGTGGCCACACACAGTAGTACTGGCCAACAAAAATGTTCTTATTGTCACAGATAGACATCATCAAAGTTGACCAGTCACTTTTCCACAATGTCTGTCATGTCAGTCACTTCTTCACAGTCTGATCTGTCCAGTTCACTTCTTCCACAAGTCTTTCTCTGGTCACGTCTCCTTCATTCCACAAGTCTGTCATGTCAGTCATTCTTCCTCCAAGTCTTTTGTCAGGTCACTTCTTCCACAATGTCTCTATGTCAGTCACTTATTCCACAAGTCTCCTCATGTCAGTCACTTCTTTCACACAAGTCTTTCTAATGTTGTCTACTTCTTCCACAAGTCTGTCATGTCTGTCACTTCTTCCACAAGTCTGTCATGTCCACGTCCACTTCTTCCGCAAGTGTCTCTCATGTCAGTACACTTCTTCCACAAGGTCTCTAATGTCAGTCACTTCTTTCCACAAAGTCTATACCATGTCAGTCACTTCTTCACAAGTATCTCATGTCTGTCACTTTATTCCACAAGTCTGTTCATGTCAGTCACTTCTTCCACGAGTCTGTCTCATGTCAGTCACTTCTTCCCACAAGTCTGTCATGTCAGTCCACTTCTTCCACCAGCTGTCTTGTCAGGTACTTCTTACACAAGTCTGTCATGTCAGTCACTTCTCCACAAAGTCTGTATGTCAGTCACTTCTTCCACAATCTGTCATGTCAGTCACTTCTTCACATTTTACACTTATTTCCCTCAAAATATTTTCATTTCCAAATTATTGTAACATTTTATTCCATTTTCTTAAGAAAATTTAAATTTTTATGCATCAAGAATTTTCCTTCTATTTTCTTACAAAAACTATTTATAGTTTTTATTATAATGTAACAATGTTGTGGCAGAGAGAGAGTGAATTAGATATATTATTGTTAGCTGTATACTTGTGTATGTATACGTGTGTGGGTGTAGTGATAGTGTCCAAGGTGTTGTACACATGTTATGTACATGTTGGAGTGTGTAGTGATCCCCTGTGTGTCCGTTACCACATTGTATGTATCATGTGTTGTGTAGGTGTGTGTAACATGTATGTATATATGTGAGTCGTAGAGATGTGTGATGTACACAAGTATGTAATATGTGTGTGTAGTAGTGATGTGTATGTGTTACCACATGTATGTGCATGTTTGTGTTGTGTAGTGATGTCGTATGTGCTGTTTATACATGTATGTTCTATATATATATATGTGGTTTTGTAATGATGTGTATGTGTACACATGTATATATGTGTGTGTTTGTGTGCGTAGTGATGTGTATGTGTATACATGTATGTATGTGTGTTTGTAGTGATGTGTATGTGTACTCATGTATGTATATGTGTGTGTTTGTAGTGATGTGTATGTGTACACACGTAGATATGTGCGTGTGTGTGTGTAGTGATGTGTATGTGTATACATGTATGTATATATATATGTGTTTGTAGAGATGTGTATTTGTACACACGTATATATGTGCGTGTGTGTGTGTGTGTGTAGTGATGTGTATGTGTATACATGTATGTATATATGTGTTTGTAGTGATGTGTATGTGTATACATGTATATATGTGCGTGTGTGTGTGTGTGTAGTGATGTGTATGTGTACACATGTATATATGTGTGGGTGTGTGTGTGTGTGTGTATGTAAGTGTGTGTATGTGTACACAGTATATATGTCGGCGTGTGATGTGTTGTGTGCAGTGATGTGTATTGTGTATACTGTATGTTATGTGTTTGTAGTGATGTGTATGTGTACACCCTGTATATATGTTGCGTGTGTTTGTGTGTGTGTGTGTGTAGTGATGTGTATGTGTATACATGTATGTTATATAGGGGGTTTTGTAGGATGTGTATGTGTATACATGTATGATATATATTGTTTGTAGTCGATGTGTAAATGTGTACACATGTTTATATGTGCGTGTGTGAGTTGTTGTGTAGTGATGTGTATAGTGTACACATGTATATAATATGTGTGTGCTGTGTGTGCGTGTGTGGTGTGTGTGTGTGTGTGGTGTGTGTGTGTGTGTGTGTGTGGTTGTGTTGTTGTAGTGATGTGTATGGGTATACATGTATATGTTATATGTGTTTGTAGTGATGTGTATGCTGTATCATGTATGGATATGTGTGTGTTTGTAATTCCCAGTGTTGGTATGTGTACACATGTATATATGTGCGTTGTATGTGTGTGTGTGTGTGTGGAGTAGTGATCGTGTATGTGTTCTACATGTATGTATAATGGTTTGTAGTGATTGTGTATGTGTATCACCATGTTGATACATGTGTGTTTGTCAGCAGTGATGTGTATGTGTACACTTGTTTAGTGTGTTTGTAGTGATGTGAATGTGTACACATGTATATTGTGCGTGTTGGTGTGTGTGTTGTGTCCCTAGTGATGTGTATGTGTATACATGTATGTATATATGGTTTGTGTGATGTGTATGTGTATTTACATGTATGTAATTCTATGTGTTTGTAGTGATGTTGTTATGTGTACACATGTATTGTTTTACTATATGTGTGTGTTTTGTAGTCGATGTGTATGTGTTATACATGTATATATGTGCCTGTGTGTGTGTGTATGTAGTGATGTGTAAGGGTATAAATGTATTATATGCTGCGTGTGTGTGTGTGTGTGTATGTAGTGAATGTGTATAGTGTATACATGATGTATATATGTGTTTTGTATCAGTCCCGGATGTGTATGTGTACACATGTATGTATATATGTGTGTTTGTGTGATGTGTATGTAGTAACATGTATGTTTCATTGTGTTTGTAGTGATGTGTATGTGTATATTACCATGTATGTATATTTGTGTTTGTAGTTCGATGTGTATGTTTCCACATGTATGTATATATGTGTGTTTTAGTGATGTGTATGTGTACAAATGTATATATGTGGTGTGTGTGTTGTTTTGTTGTTAGTGATGTGTATGTGTTTACATGTATGTTTATATGAGTTTGTTGTGACTGTGTATGTGTACACATGTATGTATAATATGTGTTTGTAGTGATGTGTATGTGTACCACCATGTGTGAATATATTGCTGTTTGTAGTGCATGTGGTATGTGTAGACATGTATGTTATGTGTGTTTGTAGTGATGTGTATGTGTACACATGTATGTATATGTGTGTTTGTAGTGATGTGTATGTGTACACATGTATGTATATGTTTGTTTTGTAGTGTATGTGTATTGGTACAATAGTATATATGTACAATCTGTGTTTGTAGTGAAACATTTTTTGTGTTATGTGTAACATGTATGTATATATGTGTTTGTAGTGATGTGTATGTGTACACATGTATGTATATATGTGTGTTTTTAGTGATGTGTATTTGTACACATATATGTATATATGTACAAATCTGTGTTTGTAGTGATGTGTATGTGTACACATGTATGTATATATGTGTGTTTGTAGTGATGTGTATGTGTACACATGTATGTATATGTGTGTAGTGATGTGTATGTGTACACATGTATGTATATGTACTCACCTAATTGTACTCACCTAATTATGGTTGCAGGGGTCGAGACTCAGCTCCTGGCCCCGCCTCTTCACTGATCGCTACTGGGTCCTCTCTCTCTCCCTGCTTCCTGAGCTTTGTCATACCTCTTCTTAAAACTATGTACGGTTACTGCCTCCACTACTTCACTTGCTAGGCTATTCCACTTCCTGACAACTCGATGACTGAAGAAATACTTCCTAACGTCCCTGTGACTCGTCTGAGTCTTCAGCTTCCAGTTGTCACCCCTTGTCTTTGTGTCCCCTCTCTGGAACATCCTATCTCTGTCCACCTTGTCTATTCCCCGCAGTATCTTGTATGTCGTTATCATGTCTCCTCTGACCCTTCTGTCCTCCAGTGTCGTTAGTCCGATTTCCCTTAACCTTTCCTCGTACGACATTCCCTTGAGCTCTGGGACTAGCCTTGTTGCAAACCTTTGTACTTTCTCTAACTTCTTGACGTGCTTGACCAGGTGTGGGTTCCAGACTGGTGCTGCATACTCCAGTATGGGCCTAACATACACAGTGTACAGTGTCTTGAACGATCGGAACGCTATTCTCAGATTTGCCAGGCGCCCGTATGCTGCAGCAGTTATTTGGTTGATGTGTGCCTCCGGTGATGTGCTCGGTGTTATGGTCACCCCAAGGTCTTTCTCCCTGAGTGAGGTCTGTAGTCTTTGTCCACCTAGCCTATACTCTGTCTGCGGTCTTCTTTGCCCCTCCCCAATCTTCATGACTTTGCATTTGGCTGGATTGAATTCGAGAAGCCAGTTACTGGATCACATGTCCAGCCTGTCCAGGTCTCTTTGCAGTCCTGCCTCATCCTCGTCCGATTTAATTCTTCTCATCAACTTCACGTCATCTGCGAACAGGGACACTTCAGAGTCTATTCCTTCCATCATGTCGTTCACATATAGCAAAAATAGCACTGGTCCTAGAACTGACCCCTGTGGGACCCCGCTCGTAAACAGGCGCCCACCTGTGATACCTCTTCACGTTACCATGACTCGTTGCTGCCTCCCTGTCAGGTATTCCCTTATCCATTGCAGTGCCCTCCCTTTTACATGCGCCTGATCCTCCAGCTTCTGCACTAATCTCCTGTGGGGAACTGTGTCAAAGGCCTTCCTGCAGTCTAGGAAAACGCAATCTACCCACCCCTCTCTCTCGTGTCTTACTTCTGTTACCTTGTCATAAAACTCCAGGAGGTTTGTGATACAAGATTTGCCTTCCATGAACCAATGCTGGTTTTCATTTATAATCTTGTTCCTTTCCAGGTGTTCGACCATCTCCTCCTGATATCTTCTCCATGACTTTGCACACAATACATGTCAGAGACACAGGTCTGTAGTTTAGTGCCTCGTTTCTGTTTCCTTTCTTAAATATGGGGACTAAATTAGCTGTCTTCCATTTCTTAGGTAGTTGCCCAGTTTCAAGGGATGTGTTGAAGATTGTGGTTAGAGGCACGCACAGCATCTCTGCTCCTTCTCTAAGGACCCATGGGGAGATGTTGTCCGGTCCCATCGCCTTTGAGGTGTCAAGGTCACTTAAGAGCTTCTTCACCTCCTCCTCAGTAGTTCGTATGTCATCCAACACTTGTTGGTATATTCCCTCTTGATGTTCCCTTCTGTGCTGTCTTCTCACAGCCCTTCCTGTCTCTACTGTAAAAACTTCCTTAAATCTCCTGTTCAGCTCCTCACATACCTCCTGATCATTTCTTGTGAGTTCTCCACCTTCTGTCCTTAATCTGATCACCTGGTCTTTGACTGTTGTCTTCCTCCTGATGTGGCTATACAACAGTTTCGGGTCAGTCTTGATCAGAAGAAAACTTGTATGAACAACATAATAATTCACAATAAAGAAGAGCACAGTTCTGTGGTACATCAGCCCG
>NW_026469099.1:0-31529 GCF_026875155.1 Cherax quadricarinatus | reverse complement strand
GAAAAAGGGAAGAAAATTTTGAAGGGCTGGGGGCTGAAGGGGAAGGAGAATTTTTTTTGCTGGTAAATTTTTACCCCCCCCAAAACAAAAAACCCCCCCCCAATGCTGCGGAACGGGATCCCCCAAGAGAAACCACGTTGAAATACTCGGAAGAGTAAAAGGGGGGTGTTTAACAAGACAGAACACAAACAAAACGACGCGCGAGGAAGGGACAAAAAAACGAAAGGAGCTGGGAAAGGAACAAGGAGGAAAACCAGCAGAGGTCAGTCAGAGCAGAAAACAAGCAGAAAGGGGAAACACACACACAAAAACCCTAGAACCCTATCCCTATAACCCACCCCCAACCCAAAAACTACAATCCATACCCCAGCTTCCTCCAACATCAGCTATAAAATCCAAAAGTTGCTCCGGGTCCCCCACCCTCACGGGGCCCCCAAAACCACAGTGTTGGAAAAGGGAAAAACTGAAGGTTGGTACAAAAATTTGGGGAAATAAAAATTTAAGTAGGAGGAGGGGCACAAAAGAGTAAAAGAGGCATACGGGACATCACAGCTTTCACAAAAACCAATTTTTACAGGATGAAACAGATGCCATCTTTCCCCCCAGGATACCGATCCTGAGGAAAGACAAGGGAAACAGGGGGGGTGGAGGAGGGGCATTGCTGAAAAAAACGAGGGAAATTTTTGGAACTGGGAGAGGATACAGCAAAGAAGCAAGTGATTACATAGGGGAAAAAGCTTCACTTTTGGAGGTCCCAAGGGGGTAATGCGTGTGTATAACCCCCCACGAACAGCAATAGGCCAAGGCAAGAGTATGATGAAAGCAATAAGCGATGGTTGACACAGGGGGCTGAAAGGGCCAAAAGATTTTTGGCAGAGCAAAGCTCCTGATCAGGGGGTGATTTTAACCACAAGGAGATCGATTCGGAAAAATTTGGATCACATGGGGGCCCAAAATACAGGGGGTAAGATGATGGAGGTGGGACTGGAAAACCTCATGTGCCAACACGTAAGGGAACTCAAGAGAGAGAGAGGAGAGGATGAAAACCCGCAAGGGCTGGATTTTGTTTCACCCCGGTATTTCGATATTGAGGACATCAAATATGAAAGACCCCTTGGGCCAGTGATCATGTGGTTTTTTAAACTTTGAATACAAGTAAAGCTCAAGTAGAGGGGGAAGCAGGAAGGCCAGGCGAATGAAGCCAAACACAAAAAAAAAGGGGTACACGGGGGTGAGGAACTTCCCCGAATGGGGGTTAGTGGAAGAGAACTGGCAGGGAAGCCAGTTAAAGAGATGATGGATATGTAGCCAATGTGCAAAGGGGGCTGAGGTGAGATTTTACCCCGGGTAACAGGGGAATAATGAAAAAGCCAGGGGCCCCTGGTTCACCCCCAAAGGGGCAGGGGCAAAACCAAGTGTGTAATGAATGGAGGAAATTAGAAGGCAAAAAGGGCCCGAAGAATAAGAAGAGCAGTCACAGACCAAAACAATATGCACATATAAGAAGGAAGGCCCAAAGACAATACGAAAAGGACATAGCACGAAAGCCAAATTGACCCGAAACTGTTTACAACCAATCAGGAGGAAAACAACAGTCAAGGCCCAGGTAATCAGGAAAGGAAGGAAGGAGGAGAGCCCCAAAAGAAATGACCGTGAAGTTGTGGGAACTCAACAAGAGTTTCAAAGAATGTTCACAGAAGAGACAAAAGGGGGCTCCAAAAAGACAGAGAGGGGGGGCACACCCCCAAGTGTGGACACAGTACCCCAAAACCGAGGAAGAAGTGAAGGGCTTCTGAGTAAGCAAATACCTCAAAAGGCAATGGGGCCAGATAACATCTAAAACATGGGCCCTGGGGGAGGGAGCAGAGGCGTTTGGTGTACCCCTAACAAAATATTCAAACATCACAAACGGAAGATTGCCTGGGCATGGAAAACAGCAAATGTATCCCAATCTTTTAAAAAAGGACAGACTGAAGCACTAAAATACAGACCCGGTCACTACATTTTTAAGATGGCCAAAAACATGGAAAGGGTTTCAGAGAAGAGTGGTGGGAAAAAATAGAAAGGAAAATCTCATCAAAAGCCGCCAAAATGGTTTCAGGGTGGAAAATCCTGTGTCACAAACCTACGGAGTTCTATGACATGGTGACAGCGTAAGAGAAGGAGGGGGGTGGGGGGATTGCATTTTCTTTGGGGTGCAAGAAGGGGGTTTGACACGTTCCAACAAGGAAATTTGTGCAAAAAACTGGAGGCCAAGCGGGGGTACAGGAGGCACTACAATGGATTAAAGGGTATTTCAGAAAGACAGCAGCGAGTCATGGTCGTGGCGAGGTGTCAGAATGGGGGGACTGTGACCAGCGGGGGGCCCCCCAGGGGTTAGTCCTGGATCAATGTGTTTTGGGGATTTGTGAACGACTGACGGGAAAGGGAAAAGACCCCAGTGTCCCCGTTTGCAGAAAACGTGAAGTTGATGAGAAGAAATTCATTTGATCAAAGACAGGGGAAAAAATACAAAGGGATTGGGGGCTGCAGAATGGTCCCGCAATTGGCTCCCGGGTTCAATCCCCCCAAGTGCAAAGTCATGAAAACTGGGGAAGGGGAATTAAGACCACAGACGGTACAGTCTAGGGGCCAGGACTACAAACCCCCATCAAGGAAAAAGATCTTGGGGGGGTATAACCCGGGCCATCTCCTGAAGCGCAACATCAACCAAATAACTGCTGGGAGAATGGGGGCCTAGCAAACCTTTAGAAAAGCATTCCGACATTTAAAAAAGGGAATCGTTAGGTCCTGTGACGTGTTTGTTGGCCCATTTGGAGTAGCGACCATTTTGGGAAACCCACACCTAGCCAAGGCGAAAAGAAACTAGAGAAAGGCAAAGGTTGCAAAAAGATAGCCCCCAGAGCTAAAGGTATGTCCTACAAGGGAAAATTAAGGGCAAAAAAACCTGACGACCTGGAGGAGAGGAGGATAGGGGTGACATGAAAAAGACACAAAAATTTACTGGAGGAATTGACAAGGGGGACAAGACAGGATTTTTCCCAGAGATTCGACACGTAACAAGGGGACCATTTTGGAAGTTGAAGACACAGATGAATCACAGGGATGTTGGGAAATATTTCTTCAGCCACGAGTGTCGGAATGGAAAGTTTGGGAAAGCGATGTAGCGGGGCAGGATCCCTACATAGCTTTAAGCAGAGGTATATAAAGCCACGGTTCAGGGAGGTGACCTAGTAGCGATCAGTAAAGAGCAGGTCGGAGCTTGGGGACGCCCCCTAAAAAACCTGAACTAGGTGAGTACATTACATTTCAACCAAAAAACAACACACACTTTTTTGAACAAGATAAAGAGTTTAATTTATATGCGTTATCCACCAAATTTTTAACTGGGGGGTTTTATTTAATATTAGAAAAATTAAAGACTCCATATTTTAATTTTATCTGATTTAGGAAAAATCCCCGGGAATGAGTTATATATATATATATATATATATATATATATTTTTTATATAATATATTTTATATATATATATATTATATTATATATATATAATATAAAATTTAATATATATATATATATATATAATATATATATAAAAATATATATATAAATATATATTATTTATATTTAAATTTATGTTTTTTGAGAAATGTTTTGGGTGGTAGGAACAGCTGGCTAAAGTTAAAACAAGGTATGCCCCTTGGGCGTTTTACCCATTTCCTTCCCCTTGGCGAGAAATGTCTTAGGGATTAACTGTTTTAAAAATTTCATTTTGCCTCTCTGCCGATCGGGTTTGCATGAGAGCTCCCCCTCCATACGCCCCCTTTTATTTACTTGGATAAGAATTGTGTTAGAAACTCTGAACCACTTGGGTTTTTTTGAAGTAAAGGGGTCTCGGACGTTATATACTGTTACCTCAGTTTACGTGCGACGATGTGTCAAGCTTTTTAAATTTGTGAAATTTTTATCCCGGGAGTTACTCAGTGAAAGTGTTATTTCAATGTATGATTGGTACATAATGTCACTGTTGAGGAAGGGAAATATCCTCTAACCATTAAGAGTTTTTGTGTGATTGAAATTTTGAAAAAAGTATTTAATAGTTTTGTGAATATCAAAAAAGAAATTTAAGCTTTTAAATAAAAAGAGACTAACAAAGGAGTAATGTTTTGTGCCTTTACATTTTCTAAGTTTGGAAATATCTTCCCATTCTAAATGTATTGTTAGGGAGTGCACTCGGGCAAAAGATTAAGATTCGAACCGTATCCATCACACACATAAAAACACACACACACACACACACATGCTACATACATACACACACACGTGCAGTAAACTGTAGCGAAATCATGGTAGTGACAAGTCAGGAACAATCCTCGAGTGATAACTGAAGTTTTTATTTAAAAAAAAAAGTCGAGAGGAAGCCTGAAAATCTTTAATATTTCAAAGTCCCAAAACCGTTAGGGGCAGTAGGCACCTGTTGCCACACGATTCAAATTACAAATTAAAAGTGAGGGGGAAGTGGGTGTTCAAGAATTCCAGCGTGAGGATAACAAGGAAATTGGGGCACCATCAGTGAGAGGGAAAAAGTTAATAAGAAAAAGGGGAAAAGGGAAAAAATAAAACTTAAAATTAGGGAAAGTGGCGAGTAGGCCTGCTGAAGCAGTGACGTCAAAACAATTGGGGCCATTTTTTCTTTAAAGTAAAGTGTAATAATGGAAGTGTATATATCATAAGTGAAAGTAAAATCAGTGGGGAAATGCGGATTATGAGCTATATGGTTATAAACCCCACGGCTGAAGGATTCCAAAATGTGATTGAAGGGCCTATGTACGCCCACATTCATCAGCTTTTTGCAACCCGTCACTGCACCCCTGCAGTGCAAGTTTGTCATCTATTGTGGTTGCATGTTTTTCAGATTTTGGTCTCTGCATCACTGTTTTTTAGGTCACTCACTCCGCAAGCTATTTCCAGAATTAGGGTAGAATAATTTCGGTGAAGATAGTGTTTAGGAGAGTGGAGGAGGAGAGCAGTCTAGCGAGGGGTAACGTAGGGGTAAGTAGTATTACTAGGGGTTTATTAGCAGTATGAATACTTAGGAAACTAGGAAGTCCTCTTCAATGTGGTAAGGATAGGATAAAAACCAGCAGTATTGATACTTAAATCCAGAAAGTGCATTAAGTGGAGAGGTGCATTACTAGGAAAGAAACTGGGATAATTTGAGCCCCCACAGAGAGGTATAACAGATCTTTTAAACCCCAACAACCCTCCCCTGCCCCTAACCTCTCCCTCACAACACACACACACACACCCAAACACAAACCCAACACACCACACACACACACAAGGGGAACACTTATAGAAGCTTTAGCCCAAGTATCAATTTCGGCCCAACACATGAACACCACACATATGCACACATATACACACCTACACACCACAACACTCTACTAGGAATCCCACACACAAGCACACGCCACCCACACCTGTAAGGACCCATTTTCAACGGGCACTCTACCCCATCCTTCTCTCCCCCTCCCTCCTCCCCCCCTTTAAACCCATCCCTCTCTCCCACACATGCAAAAC
Organism: Cherax quadricarinatus; assembly: GCF_026875155.1. Classification (NCBI taxonomy): domain Eukaryota; kingdom Metazoa; phylum Arthropoda; class Malacostraca; order Decapoda; family Parastacidae; genus Cherax; species Cherax quadricarinatus. The sequence goes on along the minus strand of NW_026469099.1, from coordinate 25,945 downwards.
ACATACACAAAAACACACACACACAAGCACATTACACTTGACCAAACACATCCCCCCCTTCCCCTAACCCCCCTTCCCCTCCCCACCCATCTAACCCCCCAACCATCTAACCCCTCCCCCAAACCGTCAACCCCCCCCCCCAAACCGTTAACCCCCCCCCCATAACCAACATCCCCAACCCCACAAACCATTATTCCCCTCCCCCTAACCATCTTTTCCCCCTTCGCCCCGGGGTGCAATGGGAACCAAACTAAGTTGGAGCCAACGGCCAAAGGACGAATCGGGAGGGGGGGACTGGGGGTAGAGTAAAAAAAGGGGATATGACTGGGGAAGGAGGCTAATGAGCTTGCAAGCAAGATGGGGGAGAGGTTAGCAGCGAGGAGAAGGGGGAAAAACATGCCACAGAGCAAACCAAAGATCAGAGATTAAAGAGCTGAGAATTCTGAAAAAATCGGAGAAAAAAATAATACGAAGTAGTCAGCGTGTTTACATCGACACAGACAAAGGTCTGAAAGGGAGCAGGAAACTAAACTGTATGCGAGACCCTCCCAAAACCCCACGGGGGCCAAAACAAGCGGGGGCACACTTGGCGAATGAGGGGTTAAAGCATTAAAGGAAAACTAGGAAATGTGTGGGACCTTACCAGACGTTGTGGGGGGCCAGGAAAGCGAGCAGGAAGGGCAAACCAATGAGCATAGGGGCCACAGCTAGGGAAGGGATGAAGGAAGGAACCTCCCCAGGAAGGAACTAAAACACCCCAGAGGGAAAAGGGAGTACAGCGGGGGGAAGGGAAAGGGAGAGATATGTTTTTTTTTATGGGTAGACAAAGTGAAGGGGAAAAATTATGTGAAAGAAAGCAGAGGGAAAAAATGATTGAAAGGGATCATGAAGGGATAGGCGAGGGAAATGACCCCAAAGGCAAATTTTCGGGGAAAGGGGGGTTCACAAAGAGAAGGAAAACCTCTCAAAGTAATTTTAAAAGGGAGAATCAACTAAAACCATGACCTGCGGGAAAACACAGCTGAGAGGGAAACGGAGTTATGTGTGTGTACCTCGATTTGAGACAGAACACGGAGGAAAGATGATCTGAAATATTTAGTGCAAAAACGAAAAAAGGAAGAGAGGAAATGACAAAGAAAGCAGAAAACCCGGACGGTGGGAAAGGGGAAGCACACCCCCCGAAACACCTGCAGAAGGACCCGCCACGACACCTCCAAGGCAAAAATGAGCAATCCAAACCAACCATCACAACTGATCCCTCTGTTCCCCCCCCCGCACCAAACACCCTCCCCTACGCAAACCCCCCATGGGGGCTCTTCCCCCACCCCCCTGAACTGCCACGGCCCCCCCAGGGCCCTGCTCTCCCAACCCTTTCCCCGGGGCCACAATTAAGTATTAGAACAGAAGTTGAAGGTTTGGACACAAATGCGGATGGATTTTAAGAATAAATATGAGGAATGGCAAGAAAGAAACTTTGAGAATTTCCCCCGACATCATAGCATTACAGAAACAAAACTAGGAGACAAAAACGATGTAATCTCCACCAGGATACCCGATCATGGGAAAGATAGAAGGGGAGGGGAAAGGAAGGGTTTCTCTGCCCCATAAAAAACCGATGAAAATTCGAGAAAAGGGAGGGATAGACGGAAGGGAAAGAGACTAATAGTAGGTAGCTTCAGTCTGGGGAGCACAAGGTGGTATTGAAATGATGTTAATCCACCCCAGAACTGCAGGAGGCCAGGAGGGAATATGAAGAGAGCAACAGAGCAATGGTGGGGACATTCCCCGAGGTGGAAAAGAGCTCACTCCCGCAGAGCAAAGTTGTGGTTTTGTGATTTTAACCACAGGGAGATTGATGGGAAAACCTGGGGCCACATGGGGGTCCTGAACATGGAGAGCCAAGATGTTGGATGTGGTGCTGGAAAGCCTCATGCACCAACATGTTAAGGACACTACCAGAGTGGGGGGGGTGGATGAACCAGCAAGATTGGACCTTGTGTTCACCCTGGGCAGTTCAGACATTGAGACATCACATATGAGAGTCCCCTAAGAGCTAGTGACCGCGTGGTTCTGTGCTTTGAATACATAGTAGAATTGCAAGTGGAGAGAGTAACAGAAGTTGAATGGGAAAAGCCAGACTATAAAGGAGGGACTACATAGGTTTGAGGAACTTCCTGCAGGATGTTCCGTGGGACAGAACTGGCAGGAAAGCCAGTAAATGAAATGATGGAATACATAACAAAATGCAAGGAGGCAGTGGAAAGTTTATTCCCATGGGCAACAGAAACAATGGGAAGACCAGAACGAGCCCGGTTTACCTGACGGTGTAAGGAGGCAAAAACAAAATGCAATAGAGAATGGAAAAAGTACAGAAGGCAGAGAACACATGAAAATAGGGAGATTAGTCACAGAGCCAGGAACGAGTATGCACAGTCAGGTAAGGAGGGAGGCCCAGCGACAGTATGAAAATAACATAGCATCGAAAGTTAAGACTGACCCGAAACTGTTGTATAGCCACATCAGGAGGAAAACAACAGTCAAAGACCAGGTGATCAGACTGAGGACAGAAGGTAGAGAACTCACAAGAAATGATCAGAAGGTATGTGAGGAGAAAAACAGGAGATTTCAGAAAGTTTTTACAGTAGAGACGGAAGGGCTTGGGAAGACAGCCGAAGGGCATCAAGGGGAATGTACCAAAAAGTTTGGATGAATCGAAAAAACGAGGAGGATAGGAGAAGCTCCAAAAGGCCCTTGATACCTCAAGGCGATGGAACCGGACATCTCCCCTTGGGACCTTAGAGAAGGAGCAGAGTGGTGGCCCCCCTAACCACAATCTTAAACACACCCCTTGAAACTGGGCAACTACTGAGAAATGGAAGACGCAAATGTGTCCCCAATTTAAAAAAGGAACAAAAATGGGCACAAAAATACAGCCTGTGTCTCTGAATGTTTTGTATGAAAAAGTCATGGGAAGATTTCGGAGGAGAGTGGTGGAAACCTGGAACAGAAAAAGATTATAAATGAAAACCGAATGGGTTCTGGAAGGGCAAAACCCTGTGTCACAAACCTTTGGAGTTTTATGACAAGGTAACAGAAGTAAGACCGAGAGAGATGGGGGGTTATTGCATTTTTCTGACTGCAAAAAGGCCCTTTGACACAGTTCCTCAAAAGGGAAAATTAGGCAGAAGTGGAGGATAAGGTGCATATAAAGGGAGGGCACTGCAAGGATCAGGGAATACCTGACAGGGAGGCAAAAAACGGTTGGTACGTGAAGAGATTCCAGTGGGCCCCTGTGACGACGGGTCCAAGGGGTTAGTTCTAGGACAGTGCTATTTTTTTATTTTTGTGAACGACATGTGGGAAGGAATAGACTTAAAGGCCCCTATTCACCGTATGTGAAGCTGATGAGAAGAATAAAAGGATGAGGTGAGGCAGGACTGCAAAGAGACCTGGACAGGTGGAATGTGACCCAGAAACTGGCTTCTCGAATTCAACCCCGCCAAATGCAAAGTCATGAAAATTGGGGAGGGGCAAAGAAGGACGCGACAGATATGGGCTAGGTGGAAAAAGGCTACAGGCTCTTCAGGGAGAAAGACCTTGGGGTGCCCTAACACCGAGACGTCCCCGGAGGCACACATAAAAAAAAATAATGTGAGCATACGGGCCCTGGAAAACTGAGAATAGCGTTCAAGACACTGTCCCCACTGTGTATGTTGGCCCATACTGGATTATGCAGCCCCAGTCTGGCCCCACACCTGGTCCGCACGTCAAGAAGTTGGGAAAGTACAAAGGGTTTTGCAACACGGCTGTCCCAGGTCGGGGGAAATATGTATGAGGAAAGGTTTGGGAAATCGGTCTGACGAACTGGAGGACAAGGGTCGGGGAGAGTGTAACGACATACAAGATACTGCGGGGAATAGAAAAGGTAGACAGAGCAGAATTTTCCACGGGGGGACACAGAAACAAGGGGCACAACTGGAAGCTAAAGATCAGGCGAGTCAAGGGACGTTAGGAATATTTCTTCAGTCATAGAGTCGTCAGGAAGTGGAATAGCCTGCAAGTGAAGTATGGGGGGTAGGAACCTGTTTGTTTTAAAAAGGGGTACGACAAAGCTCGGAAGCGAAAGGGAAGGCTAGAGAATCACTGAGAGGCGGGGCCGGGAGCGAGTTGCCCCTTGAAACCTCATTGGGTTTGAGTACAATTATACGAGTAACACACACACACAAAACCCCCAAAACACAGAGGGAGCATCGTAGACCCCAAAAAGAAAATGCACAGTAAAAAGGGGGAAGCCCAAAGACAATATGAAAATCACAGCAGCGAAACCCAAAAATCTGAACCAAAACTGTTTTACGCCCCAAAAGGAGGAAAACAAAAGTCAAAAACCAGGTAATCCAAGAACTAACGCAATTAGAAATGGGAAACGAGCGTAATTTTTATTTAAGTCATCTAAAATAAAGAAAATATAAGCGGAAAGGAAAGGTATGTAAAATTTTATTAAGATTTGGGATTTACTTATTTATGCCGTGTACTCGTAATTTAAAATTGATTATCAATTTTTTAAATTTTCCCCGAAGCTTAAAAATTGTTTGGGGCATACTGAAGCTTATACAATGGTGTTTTACATACTTTAATTAACTACAAATGGGGGGAAAAACTCCAAAAAAATCCCCAAAAAGGTTATTTCATCGTCAAAAATAGTTTAAGTTTTACTTTTTTTAAAAAACGTCTTTTCAGCCCTTTTTCAGAATGCTGAATTTAAATCGAAAATTAGGTTTGCTTCAATACGTACATTTTTTCTTGAAATAGAATAGTTTCACCCAAAACACATCCTCAAGGAGAAGAGATTTCAGGGGAAAAAAATTTTCGATCCGCTTAATGTCGAGTGTGTTGGACACAGGTGTGGAAAAAGTTTTTTTATGAAGAATTTACATTTAAATTTTTGCGATCGATCCTCTTAAGATGGGTCCCTTTGGGGAGGTGAAAAGGGTTTTTGGGTTTGGGAAATTTGGACCTTTTGGTTTTCTTCCTCTAAACCGAACATAATTACATCCCCCACTTTTCCTCTTCCCAACCTCATCCTTCCCATCTCCCCTTTTCCCCTTCCCTGTCCTTTTCCCCTCCCTCCTTTCCTGCTTTTGTCCTTTGAGGTCATAGCTTTCGAAATTTTAGGCCCTAGGATGGGGAAAGGGTGTCGTTATCCATCCCCTTCCATGAGGTTCTTGGTGGTAGTGTTGTTTTCTGGGGAATCTGGATTGTCTAGGGGTGTTCCGTTTTCCCTCTGGAGTTCCATGGGATGGCTCAGTGTCCTTCGGGTGACGTATATCCAGGAGGTGGTGGCCGATGGATGTATGCCTTGTGAGGATTTCGGTAGCATTCTCTTTTGTCCGCTGAGGTGGATGTGGTGTTACTATCCTGGACTGTTGGTTTTCTAGCATAAAAGGTAGAGCAGGCACGGGTTCCATGTAGCATCTGCACTTCTGGCTGCACTGGGGGCCCTCTAGGGTGAGGAGTGGGATATACAACCCTTTCAATCCTCCTTGAAACTATCCCTCCACATTCTCCAACCATCCTCTTTGTTTTCTCCCCTTTCTTAATAAATAAAAAGGGGAAATTTATCATACAGACCTATACTCATGGCCTCCCTCCTCAGGGGCCCTTCTTGCCGTCCCCCTCACAGAGCCTGGCACTTCTTCAGACCATTCCTTGGACTTCTCTTCCATCCCGGTACTTTTCCAGTTTACGTTTCATTACCATCCTTTGGTCCCGAGGTTTCGACCGTTTCCTTTAAACACTTTTGGCCTCCGCGAGGGTTTGACAGTGATACCTGCTTTGCCACTTTACAGTGTGTCGATTTTCGGATGTTTCCAAAACTCTGGATGGTTACGTTAGCCTTCCATTCAAACGACTTAATTTAAATCATAGATGGCCCTAGGGTTTATACGACATTTCGGGTCCTTGTCCATATTTCCCTGCATTACACTGCATCCCACTCTATATGGACAATTGGTATACAATCTGTCCTTATAACTTTCTCTTTGGCCATTTCATTCCTAATGTGGCATTTTAGATTTTTTCCCCTAAGTCCTCATCTCTTATTATTAGGGGATTTTAGTGCTCATTTTTCCCTCTGAGGATGGCTTCACTGTGACTATTCATGGGGGTTTTAGTTAGAAGCTATTCTCGCTTCTTTTCCCCCTTCATGTTTGGATTCCTCACACTAAAACTCTCTCTTGCATGACAGAGATCATTTCGTTATCTTACCTCTAATACGTATTCTCGACATCCTCGTAGCTCACCTTGACAATTTTGAACGGCCGAATTTGGCATTTACTTGTGTTTTTTTTTTAAGAACCCCTTTGGCCTCAATTGCTTAGTTATTACACAATTTTTGTGCTCGGTTTAATCACAGCATCGAAACCATCCTTCAAATTCAAACTATACACCTCAGAAATGCGTGCCTCGGTAGCCTCCTACTTGTGCTCGTGAAGTGCGTTTGAAACGTGCTGCATGGCGCCGATATCATTATAATAGGACCACAGAGCGACTCCTTGATTTTAAGTGGACGAGCGTGGTTGCCCGACGTGTCAACCGAGAAGTAAATGCACTTTTTGGGGGGATTTGGTTTCTACCCTCACTTCGATTTCGTCTATGAGTGCAGTTTGGGAAGAAGGTACGGAAAATGAGTCACTGATACTCTCCAGACCCGGTTCTGGTTCTTAGGGTTGTCGGTGTCAGCCACAGAAACTGAAAATAATCTTGTCTGTATCTCTCAGGGGCTTCCTCTATGCTCCTCGTTTCTTTCCTGCAAGTCTGCAGCTTGCCAATCGTCCACAGCCTGGCTTCAGTATTGTGCGAGGTCATTTATTAGACTCGTCTAGCATTTTCACAGATGAACTGTCTCAACTGTCTCAAATTTGCAGTAGTCTCAGATTCCTTTAGTGCTTTGCAAGTTATAAAAAAAAAAAAAACTAATTCGCCTCTTCCCCAGGTTCTTGGTATACAACTTTAGCTGCGCCTCATTTCTAGCAAAAACAAAGATAGTTTTCTACTGGGTACCTGGTCATGTTGGTATTTTTTTATATATATTTTTATTTAAAACATTACAATACAAGGTGGAAAATATATTAAAAGGTACACAAAATGAGTTAAATCACAAAATCCCCAATTTACCCTTACAAAAACTGACTACACCAGACAAAAGTGTTCTGACACCCTATCACCACACCCTATACACCCAGTTATACCAGAATTATATACCTGTGAAGGCTTAAACTTTTTTCACAATTTCACCCCCCCCCAACCCGCAAAATATAACCATCACCAACCTGATTGCATCTTAACTTGACATTAAAGGTACATAGTAATTATACTATTGAGTGATACAGTAACACCATATACAAAAAAATTTTAAATAACAATATTAACAATGGGATACTTGTCTTTATTTAAACACAATGACACCTCAACCTGGTGAAAGAAAATACACTTCAAAGATTAATATTCTAAGAAGGTTGCAACAATGAATATCAACAACTCCCAAAGGCAACTTATGTGCAATTATCTTAGCCTGTAAACCCTTTCATTCAACATAGTATATAAATAAAAACTTTTATTATGAAAAACATCACAAAATACAAAGGTTTTAAGTATAAAACCCCAGCCATGTAGCAGCTACACGCAAAAAATTCCACTTACTTCCCTAACACAGATAAAACAACAACTTTTTGTGGCTGCACCTAAACACAACTCAATCATATGACTTAAGACTATGTACATAGATAAGAACATTATAAAAAATCTAATTTGAATGAATCACAGTTGATAAATCCGCCTTAACATATCAGGCATAAGAGAGTAATTCTCATTGTACAAGTCAGAGTCCAACTTGTATGTAGTCTCATCATTCAAAATTTACAAAAATTTATGCTTATTTTCTACACATTAAACTGCAACACACTGAACAAGCAACTGTCCATCACTTCCAACACAATATACTGCCCTACCCTCACTCTGCACAGTGATAGAGGCAAAGACCCCCCCTCATTTATACCTTATCCATCATTCACTACTACCTTGAAGAAACATGAGGACTATATGAATAGTGTATAGTCCACGACACATAAGAAACTGGCCAGCTCCACAGGTGCTTTCGCCCGTGGTCTATACACTATTCACTCAAGCATCACTCATCCAACACACACGCAACCATTTGTTGTCATCCCCTAACCCGGGAGACGACCCTGTTTCCCCCCATGATTCCCTACCCCAGCAACACTTTCCAGTCATACCCTCCCCTCCTTCGTACATTACCACTTCTCTTTTAAGCCAATCACAGACCAAACCCCACAAGAATTTAAAAACCCTCCTAAGTATGTCGTTATTGCCGGCCAGTTAATGGGAACACGGCTGCCCTAAAGCCTACTTTGCTATACAGTAAGATGTTAATAACAATGGCACGCTGCACAAGGGTCAAATGATAAGGTCACAATGCACCCAAAACATCCCTGAATTCGGTTCTACCATCCTAATCGAGTTTTCCATGCGTGCCACAGTCAGATCGTTGCATAGAAAGACTGCAAATTTTTAACGAATCACCTGCCTCCTCACGACTGCATACCCCACTCAACCCTTCCTGCCCAATCGCCTAACCCTTTGACCATGGACTTGTCTGAATTTACTCTCATACCAGATGCCCCTGCAAACATTTGTACTACCCCATCTAATGTGTCCATTTTACATACCCCCCCTGATCAGAACAGTAGTACATCCACATACCCTTTAAAACTGGCCAAAACCCTCGCACCCCACTCCCGGTCCCTCTACATGACACTACGCTGCTCCACCAATCTGTAAAAGGGACCCTGTACGCACACAAACAATAATTGGGGACATAGGACACCCCTGCCTAAGTCTCCTACCCATTACAATCTTCCCCACCCAATCGACCATTAATCTGTACCCTCCCCAATGCACCTCGATACAACGCCTAAACCCCAACCCACATATTTCTTCCCAAACCCCTGCCCCCTGAAGGTGGCTCTCAATGTTTCTCGGTCCACTCTATCGTATCCCCCTTGCCAATTGAGTGCCACCAAACCTCCCCCCCTCCCCTCCTCCCCCCTTTTGCCTCCACGAAATCCCTAAGTAACCCATGCCCCTCCACCATAGGCCTCCCTGGCAAACCAAACTGAGTTTTCGATATTACCAGCCCCACCACGCAACTTAAACCGATTCCCCAGAATCTTAGCAAACAACTTGTAATCCATGCATAACAATGGGATTGCTGGTAATCCCGAAGCGTTATGCTGCCCCTTACCTTCCATACCAAGACAACGACAGCTGTTGCCTGCTTCTCTCCCAGCTCACCTCTCTCCTCATGCAATTTAATAACCTACCAAAAGTGCCTCATTAGCTCCCAATGCTGCTGATAAAACTCTGCCGGGGTCCATCAATTCACGGTGCTTTGCCCTTTGCATTCCACTTAAAGCCCTCCATATTTCTCCCTCAGTTATTTCCCCACCCAGTGCTTGCCTATTATTGTTACACAACTGACATACCACACTCCCACGCACCTGTTCTAAAACCCCATCCTCTACCCCTTCTCGTTGCTAGTACTTCTCATACCACTTATCCGCAAATGCCCCCATTCCTTCCATAGCTTGTATGACCTGCCCGTCCTGTACCTCACTATCGACTCATGAACCTCCAACCATCGAATAGCCATTGTCTGCTGTCTTTGTTTTTGCCTACGCAATATGTACGATGAAGGTCTATTGCCCCATAACACCTCTTCCACCCCAGCCTGTACCCACACCGCTTGGAACCTCTCATCCTGTACCTCGCACAGCTTCCCTTTAATTGCCATAATATCATCCATAGGATAAGTGCCCACCACCCCCCCACTCCATAAAAACCCCCAAAAACTGTCCCCCAAAAATAGTTGGCAACCCCATATTTAAAAAATTTGATCGTTTCCCTTCTCTTACGTAATATTGCTTAATTGTTCTTTACCCACGCCCCCCACCACATCACCCACCCCTTCCCCCCATTTCCCTCACAAACCCCCTCCACGCATTGAAATCCCTCAATCCCCCCTCATCGCATAACACACTTTTTTTTAAAATTTCCATATCCCCTAGATATATCTGCTAGTGTGAAGGCTTACTCAGCCCTGTAACAACTTCAGACAGTATTACCCAGGCTGGCTCCTCCTCAGGAAAATTAGTGAATAGAAAAAGAAATAATAACAGACAAACATAAACACTTTATTATATAGAAATTTAAAATATAAAACATTTAAATATGAAATATTAATCCTACATTAAAGAAAAAGAATAATGAAAAATATAAATGATAACTGAATTCAACGCTAATTTAAAACTTGGGTGTCTGGTGTTGGTGACACTGCTTGTTGAAATCGTAGCCGTTGTTGATGGGGGGGGGGGGGGGGGGGCGCAGGTGTTGGTGACCACCACTGGCTAGTTCTTCACAGAGAATCGCCGTGATTATTATCCCGATGACAGGAAAGCAGGTTCTTTCCCGCTGCAATGATGAGGGGTTAGTCCTGCAATTTCATAAGGTACCAGGGTACTTAGATACATAATGGGAAGTCTCTAGAGTTAGTCCTTCTCCATCCATTTTTACTCGTGTTTGACAGGTGCCCCTCACTGTCATCCAAGCTGAAAAGATGACAGGTTCCCCACTGCTTAAATAATCACTCTCCATGGCAGTGTACAATACTCAAAAGCCCGAGGTGATTATTACAACAGTCAACCTAGAGCAAGACTGAAAGGACTAAGTTTATTTTTGGTCAAAGTGAAGCTTTTAACCAATAATCCATAAAATACAAAGCAGGCATGTACTTACAGAAATGTTGGGAGCTGTGAGTCGAGGATTTACTGTTTGACCAGAGCCCACACGTCACCTTTCGAGGGGGGGGTGGAAAGAGGGGAGGGGAAAGGGGGATAGCGGGAGCTAGACTGACCCTCGTTAACAAGCACCCGGAAATTTAAAAACTATCACTTTAGGGGTGGGGGAGAAAAAGGCGGGAAAAAAACGGGAGTGGGGACTTGCCCTCCCTTTAAACTAGTAGCCGGTTAATGAAACTATCACTTTCAGGGGGGGGAAGAAAGGCGGGAGCTTGACTTACCCTACCTTAACTAGTAGCCGGTAATGAAACTATCGTTACTATATCTCTACTCCTATCTATTGAACTTTTCCCTCACACTCCCCCATACCAAGACTTATAGCCCAAGGAGTATAAGAAGAATAGGCGAGGAAAAAGTTCTAACATGTGGAAGTCGTGTAAGGCAACAAATCTTCTACTGACTGTCACGACTTAGCCAGTCTGAGAAATAATTGGAATGAACCATTGATATACACAATATGGAACTTGAAAGCCTGGAGTGACAATGTCCACCTCAAGAGGCGACTGTTGGTTCCCTTAAAAGTTTCTAGGTATATCAAAGGTTTGTGGCCCGTTTCTAAAATGAATTTTTTTCCCCAGCAAATAAAATTAAGTTTGGAGATACCCCCCCACAAGAGCCAAACATTCCTTTTCTATGGTGGAGTATTTTGTTTCTGCGGGAAGGAGTTTCCAGCTTAGGAAGCATACGGGGGAAGGGAAAGTCCATCATGGTATGTAGTAACACCGCACCTAAGCCAGTATTGGAGGCATCAGTTAGCAAACAAAATGTTTTTTTAAATATCTGGAATCTTAAGTATAGGGTCTTTCGAAAAGATACTTTTAATCTCATTAAACTTTTCCCGAGCTACGTCGGAAAGTTCAAGAGGTTCCTTCACAGACTTTTTAAGGAAGTCAGATAAGATGCCTGTAAGATAAGTAAGGTTCAGCATAAACCTTTGCATAAAAAATTTACAGAACCAAAAAAGCTTCGCATGAGCTTTTGGGGTTATCCCCAAGGAAGCATTTCTTCGGCTTGGCGTGGGGCCCATGTGAGCGTAACCTACGCAAAACTGATGTTAATGTTTGGATATTGTTCGCCCCACGTAGATGTAAATTACGTAAATGTTATCAAAATAAACTGAAACATTTGGCTATTACCCAAGACCTTTCTATCAGTCTCACGTAGGTAGCACAGGCAGTTCCCAAAAACCGAAGGGCATAGTTCTATACTGCATCAGTCCTTGAGTGTAGGAAAAGCGGTGTACTGTTTAGAAGAAGGATCTAACATTACTTGATTGATATGCCTGCGCAATATCAATCTCTAAAAAGAAGGAAGCGTCATAAAATTTGTGTAGATCGTATCTATTAAGGGCTTTGGCTCAGCATCCCACCGGTTATAGCATTTAATGCATCTGAAGTCATAACAAGTCTATGGGGAATTATCCTCCTTTTTAAAACCATGACTACTGGTGAACAATATGAAGATACTGAAGGTTCAATGATCTTTATTTTTAAATTTAATTTGTCTACCTCTCGGTCAAATGCATCTCTAAGGTGAACTGGAAAACTGGGTTATAATTTCCGTTTGATAGGATTGTCCGTCAATAAGTCAATTTCTTATGGACTACCGTGGAGGAAAACCCCTGGAATTCAGTAAAGACGTCTGAAAAGTTACTCACACATTGAAGTAGTTCATGTCTCTTATGGTCATCCAAAGATTCATAATATTAATGTTGGTTGCATCCGAGTGGTCAAGACTCACCAATTTCATGTAGTTCTTCATCTTTAGTCTAAGTTAGAGGTGTCAATTACGCACAGTTGTCTTCTCAAGTTCGTGTGGAAAAACAAAGTCAAAGTTATTAAGGCCCTTAACCGAATTTCTTCGGTAATATTTCTTAAGGATGTTGATATGATAAGCTTAGGTTCCCCTTGACTTCTATGAGGTAGTCAACTTCCCACAAATTTTTAATACTTTATATGGACCTTTCCATGCTACTAATTTAAATTTTTTTGACTTTAATAGGCAAAAGTACAAGAACTTCATCTCCTACTTTAAAATTTCTCTCTGACTTTTGCAATCAAAAATAGGTTTTGTATGGTCCATTGACAAGCTTAGGTTTTTTGAAACTATGTCAGAGGTTTTCTCAAGTTTGGATCTAAGGTCAAGGGGAAACTGGTAAGAAGATGAACCTCAGCATTTACCTCCCCATTAGTCCATAAGTCATGAAGGATGGACAATGGGCCTCTGGCCTGTCTACCATAGAGAAGTTTCAAAAGGTGAAAACCCAAAGAGTCCCCTGGGAACTTCCCTCATGGCAAACAAAGCCAGGGTAGGTAACGATGCCATCCTTAGGTTTAAGGGGGCAAAATTTCCTTAAAATGGTCTTGAGAATCGAATGCTGGCGCTCAATCCTCCCATTACAGCTGGGATGATAGGGTGTGGTGAAGAGAGGCTTCACTCCCCGAAGTTGGTAGAGATGTTGCATTAAGTCAGATGTGAATTGTGTCCCCCGGTCAGACAAAATTTCTCTAGGGATGCCCACTCTGGAGAAGATGGACAAAAGGGCTTCAGCCACCTCTTAGTAGTTATGGTCTTTAAGGGTATGGCTTCAGGGAAATGAAGCATAATCAACTAATGTTAATATATATCTATGCCCCCAGATGAAAGTGGAGATAAAGGACCAACGATTTTCAATAGCTATCTTTCAACGGTACCCTAAAGATTGGCATTTTGACCATAGGTACTCGCCTGATACCTCGGGGGAGGATGGGCAGCTGGCAAACTTTACACGATCTACAATAAAATAGTGATATTGAGGACATTTTTGGGGCCCAAAAAAAGGTTTCCCCAATTTTATTTAAGGTTTTACGATGCGAGAAATGTCCGGCCCTGGCAGGTCATGAGCCATTTTAAGAACAGTCTCTCCCCCGCATTGACTTGGAAAACTAAGATGGAAAAGTCTATCTCCTTGGGAATTTAATTTGAATACTGCTTGTTACAAGATACCTTTTATATATTCAAATTTTATATGAAAAGTTTTTCCTTTGGAATAACTTGATTTTGTTTAGCGGCATTATGACAATTCTGAAGAGAAGGGCAATTTACGTTGTAACTTGACAAAGGAGTCCATCGATATGTCTAAAGGCTTAAAGTCAGGGAAAATCAAAGGATTTGGACAGTAGGGTAAGCCTGGGCTTTGGTTTTGAGCCCTAGTCAAAAACATTTATGGTATCGGAGGTGATAACTTCACTTTCATCTAACAAGGAACTTATGATCCTACTCCTCGCTTTTCGAGGGGTAGCATCACTGGTTTTTAATCCCACATGAATATCGCGAGACTTTGTCTCATCTGAACTTTCGAGGGGGTTCTCTGACTTACAGGAAGAGGATCTGAAACACTTATATTCATCTTTGGTGATGAAAGGTCAAACCTCCGAAGGAAGAAGGGCACCTTTTTACATTACCTATTAGTATGGAGCAAGAAGTGAAAGGGAGCTTAGTACGGCTTCAGACCAACCTGTGAACCATTTAGGGCCCAATTTTAAACAACGGATGGTTAGGAAAAGTGTCCGTACTGCCCAAGTAGTCTGAAAGTATAGCAGAGGAATGGAGTTTCTTTAAGGTTAGGGAAAAGCTTATCAGAATTGACTATACTTTTGCATCCAGTGTCTCGTAAAATGGTAGTTACATTAAGTCCATTAACTGTTCCTGAACAGAAGGGTGCTTGGTCATTACTGTTTTTTAAAAACATCTTCCAACTTTTTGGATGTTCTTAGGACAATCTGGACGTTTTTTGTCCCCTTTAACACCACACAAATGACAAACAGGAATAAAAGAATTCTTTTACTTTCCACTAGAGGCTTTTGATTTCTTTAAAGGTCTGATGAACCCTTGCCCTTAGGGTTCGATCCCTTTAGGTCTTTATAGGAATTGTGAGCATCAGCATACAGGTCAGCAGCCTCAGCAACTTCCTCAGCTTTATCAGGTTACGTTCTCTGATGAATGTTTTGTATCTGGTGGGGAAGAGCTGTCAGGAATTTGGTCAGCAACCATGAGTCCTAGAATTCATAACTGTGATCAATTCCTGATCACTCTATCCCAAAAATCGAACAAACGAAGAGTGTTACCTGTAACTGCTGAAAGTCTGGCCAGGCTGTAAGGTGGTATACCTGAAATCTTCCTGTAAAAATTAGTGGTTTTTGATTGCTTTAAGGATTGCCTTTTCAGTAGGTTATAATTACCCTATGATATCCCGCGACAAAGTTGCTAGATATTTAAGGCTGTACCAGAAAATAAATTCCTAACCCGGTAGCCCAAAGGGGTAGCAGGCATTCACGAGGGTTGCGTATTTTCAACCTGATATGAATGAAGTTATGTCTTCCCCTCTGTGAAGGGAGGTAAAATTTGGTGTTGGAATTGTGCACTGATGGCACTTTGTTCCATTACTTTCCCCCTTAATTGTTGTTGGGTAAAAGTTACTTTTATTTCTAATTCAAGGAGAGATTTTTCGAGCTCGCGATCCTTTTCTTCTCTATTAACTCATGCTCTCTAGCTCTTTCCTCACGTTCTTTTGGGTTTTTCCTATTATCTATCCTTTGCTCTTTCCCCAAGTTCTCTTAATTACCTGTTCTCACATATCTTAGCTTTTCCTCAAAGTTCCCTAGCTCTTTCCTCACGATAAGTTTCTATCATGCTCTTTTTGGTCTTTTCGCTCTCTTTTTGTTTTCTTGGATTTCTCTCTCAATTCTCTCTCTCTCCTTTTTCTCTTCTCTTTCAATTCAATTCAATTCAATTCAAAGTTTTTTCTTTTAAGGGAATTAAAATGCTGAGTTTACAGAAAATTTGGTTATTGTTTGGTTTACATGTGTAAAATTGTGATTACGAGGTACACTAGAACGCTTAGCTTGGTAGGCATTTGGGGGCTACTTATTTTTTTTCTTAATTGAAAAAATATTAAAAATTATGAGGTAAGTTGGTATTATGGCTAATGACAAAATCTATTTTTGTAAATTTAGCAAGGGGAATGCTTTTGTTTTGGCACAGTACTAGTTTCAGTTTTGGGTATCAAGGATTCTTATTT
Organism: Cherax quadricarinatus; assembly: GCF_026875155.1. Classification (NCBI taxonomy): domain Eukaryota; kingdom Metazoa; phylum Arthropoda; class Malacostraca; order Decapoda; family Parastacidae; genus Cherax; species Cherax quadricarinatus. The sequence goes on along the minus strand of NW_026469099.1, from coordinate 9,955 downwards.
TAAGACTGAGATTATATTTTGTTTATGGTCAAATGAGTGAGTGAGTGAAATTGTGAACCACCAGGTGGTATTCGTGTAGTTATTTGACGGGGTGTATAAGGGGAAAAGATTTTTTTCTAATGGTTTTTTGGAGGGATGATGTGTTTTGGTTCTAGGTTTCAGGTAGGGTTTTCCCAGTTTTTTAGGGCCTTTGCATACTTTGAATTTTTGTAAAGGTTTAGTCGGAACGGGGAATATGTTAGTGTTTTTTCTGGTGTTATCCCTGTGGGTTCTGCCCCAAACTATCAAAAAGCGTTTTAGGTAAAGGTTGATATTAGAGTTAAGGCCCTGTAGATGTAGATTGCACAGTGTAAGTGTGGATGTACTGAATGGGGGAAGTTTAGATCTATGAAGAGTGGGGGGGGTGTGTTCCCGGGATGGGATTTAGTGATTTTCTTATGAGCTTTTTGTTGGGTTTTTATTTGGGTTTAGGGTGTTGCTGCAGTGATCCCCCAAGCACAAAAAGCATAGGTGAGGTATGGATAAAAAGTGAGTGGTATGTGTGAGAAGGGCATTTTGCAGCACGTAGTATGTATCTTGGGAGGATCCCAACCCTTTTGGATACTTTTTTGGCTATATGCTGGATATGGGTTTCTGAAATTTTGGTTGTTGTCAAGGTATAAGCCTAGGAATTTGCCCCCCTTTTTTTGGTAATTAGAGTGTTGTCAAACTTAATTTTAATTGTGGATCCCTGCCTGTACCAAACATAATTAGTAGGTTTTGTCAGTGTTAAGCGTAAGTTTTTTGGGTGTCATCCAAGTCGATTTTTTAAATCGCTCCTCATTCACAAGGGTGTTGAGGGGGGCAAGAAAAGGGTGGGAGATACATAAGTGTGTCATCGCAAAGGAATGGGTTTCAGGTGTTGGGATACGTTTGGAAGGTCATTGATGTTTGAGGAAGAGCGGGGGCCCAAGGACATTTCCCCTGCGGAACCCCAGTATAAAGGGGCCCCGTGTTGTGATGCGGTTTTAATGGTGACGTACTATACCTATTAGTAATGTAAGTTTGAAATAACAACCCAGGGGCCTCTTTTCCGTAGGGGTCAAGTTTGGGAGTAGGATGTCGTGGTTACTGTGTCAAAAGTTTTTCTTGGGTCAAAAAAAATTTCCCCTAGTGGATATTCCTTTTTTTTCCAATGCTGCGTAAGCAGATCAGCATTTTTATGATTGCATCTTTAGTGCTTTTTTTTTTCCTGAACCCAAACTGGCGGGGGTTGAGTATATTTTGACCCGTTATAAATAATACGTCTCCTGTGACGGTTTCTCAAAGATTTTGGATGCTGGTAATTTAGAAGGGGCCTATAGTTGTTTAAAGTTCAGTAGGGTCCCCCTTTATGTTTGGTTAACCCTTCCCTCTTGAGTATTTCGGAAGGTGCTGTCTCTATTGACTTTTTAAAAGTAATGAAATAGATGCGAAAAAGGGCAGGGCCGTCGCTTGTACAGTAATGGTGGGAATGAGACAGATTCCCGAGTTATTTTTAAGTACTTTATGATCTCAATGACTTCCCTGGGCTCAGTTGGTGCAAGTAGAAAGGTTTTGGGAAATTTCCTTAGGTAGTCCCCGCATGGGATTGGTATGGGGTTTTACTGGCGAGTTGATCCTATTTTTGAGAAAAAGTCGTTTTTCTTTTTTGCTGTGTCGGGGGTGTGTGGTGTTTCATTGGTTTATTGGGACAAATTTTTGGTTTTTTCAGTTTGTGACCCTGAATCTAAAGGTGTTTTTCCAGGTCTTTTTTATATTCCTTGGTCTGTGAATTATGGGTGTTAGTTTTTTGGCTTTTTTTATCACTTTGGTGAGGTGTGATAGGTTTAAGAGTTCTTTGTGTATTAACCCCTGTCTAATTGCTTTCGATTTCTCCTTCCTTATTCTTTCTTTTTCCCTTTCTGCTGTCTTTTTTCCCCTTCTCAATTCTCTCTCTTTCAAGTCTTTCCTGGATCTTGACTAATGAAAGATTCTAAATTTTCCCGTTTTTCCCTAACTTATTTCCCAGCGTTATCCAAAACTGTTTCATCCATACTTGCAAGAAAAACTTAAACTATCGGGGGGAAATAAAAACGGGATTAAAAAAAATGGAGGGTTAAATTCCCTGTCCGCTCAAACTGTAAAAAACCAGAGGGCTCGATCCTGCTTCATTAAACAATATGTATTAACGAAAACGAAGGGGTTTTTCATGCCGGCTTGAGAAACAGAAGTAAAAAGGGGTCACTTGACCACCCAAACCCCCTAGGAAGGTTCCTTGAGTTTGGGGGGGCTTTGAAATTGGGAATTGGATCTGTGCTCCCGTTCCCCGAATTAAGCCGAAGCCTTCCCCATCCCCCCCCACAGGCGCTGTATAATCCCAGGTTTAGCCTTCCCCTTGATTATAATAATAATTGACCATCCAATCTTCTCACCAAAAAATCAAAAGTGTCCATGGCAGTTCCTTTATATTGAAGGCTAATGAAAAAGTTGTCATGGAAAAAAACTGGGTCCCTAGAGTTAATCCTCCCAAAATGTTTTTAAGCTACACACAATTAGGTGGCAGAATTAAAAATTTTTTAATTTTCCTGCCTGTTGATTACAATAAAAATTGTGCCCTTAACAATCAAAAATCTTTTAAATACCTGTACTGTAGTCCTACCATAGAGAATGACTACTCATGGCTGGTGGAAAACCGTTTGTGGTATGCGGCGTTGAAGTTCCAATGGTAGATTCGAGATAGAGTTGAATCTTGATTCAGTAGAGTTGTATCTGGCAGGGTCGCCACTTGTGAAGGTTACTCAGCCCTGTAACAATTCAGGCAGTTATTACCCGGGCTGGCTCCTCCTCAGGAAAATTAGTGAATAGAAAAAGAAATAATAACAGAAAAACATAAACACTTTATTATATAGAAATTTAAAATAAAAAAACATTTAAAATATGAAATAATAACCCTACATTAAAGAAAATGAAAAATGAAAAAATATAAATGATAACTGAATTCAACGCAAATTTTTAAAACTTGGGTGTCTGGTGTTGGTGCACTGCTTGTTTAAATCGTAGCCGTTGCTGTGTGGGGGGGGGGGTCGCAGGTGTTGGGGGACCACATGGCTAGTTCTTCACAGAGAATCGCCGTGATTGTTATCCCGATGACAGGAAAGCAGGTTCTTTACCGCTGCAATGATGAGGGGTTATGTCCTGCAATTTCATACAGGTACACAGGTACTTAGATACAAAATGGGAAGTCTCTAGACGTTAGTCCTTCTCCATCCGTTCTTCTCGTTGATTGACAGGTGACCCTCACTGTCATCCAAGCTGAAAAGATAGACAGGTTACCCACTGCTTAAATAATCACTCTCCATGGCAGTGTACAATACTCAAAAGACGAGGTGATTATTACAACAGTTAACCTAGAGCAAGACTGAAAGGACTAAGTTTATTGTTGGTCAAATGTGAAGCTTTTAACCAATAAATCCACTAGAATACAAGGCAGGCATGTACTTACAGAAGTGTTGGGAGCTGTGAGTTGAGTGATTTACTGTTTGACCAGAGCCCCATACGTCACCCTTCGAGGGGGGGGGGAAGAGGGAGGGGAAGGGATAGCGGGAGCTAGACTGACCCTACGTTAACAAGCAGCCGGCAGTCAAACTATCACTTTAGGGATGGGGGAGAAAAGGCGGGAAAAACGGGAGTGTGACTTGCCCTACCTTAACTAGTAGCCGGCAATGAAACTATCACTTTCGGGGAGGGGGAAGAAAGGCGGGAGCTTGACTTACCCTACCTTAACTAGTAGCCGGTAATGAAACTATCGTTACTATATCTCTACTCCTATCTATTGAACTTTTCCCTCACACTAGTGACTCCCACCCCACCTCTGCTGCTACCGCCCGATGATCCGAATAAGCTACTTCTATTGTACGGAAAAATGTCAACCAAACTTGAGATATATACAGCCACGGCAAAATTCATCCACCCTCCCAGGTCTCTGCGCCGGCGTCAGGACATCATCAGAGAAACATGACGACGTTTCCCCCACACCGCTCGCCACGTCTTCCCTGCTATGTATTTGTATGCCACATTCCTCCACTGTCAACTCGGTGTTTTGCACCCCTGCAGGTTCATCCTCCACCTCTACAGGCAGTGACAAAGTCTTCAACACCTCCACAAGCTCTTCCTCAATCGCCTTTACCTCCTCCTACACACACTACTGTACTCGGCTCCTTCAAAATATCGGTTTCTGGTGGGAAACAGCTTGCCTGACAAACGCCAGGCTTCTTGAGGGGCTCCACCACCTCACTCCACAATCGCCCACGCTTGTGCTTGTGTGTGGGGCTCGTAGCAACAGCGTCCACACTGGTAACAGGTGCTTGACTAGTTTGTGCAGGCACCCGCCACTGCTTCACACACACAGCTGCCAAATGATTATCCGCCCCACATAACCTGCACGTAAGTCTCTGTCCAGCATATGATACACGAACCTGCATTCTAAAGTCCTCCAGTACGACATAAGACTGTATGGAATGTCTTAGGGTCATCTTCAGGGTAAATGTCCCCTCTAGACGGCCCATATAAGCACCTGCCGACATCTTTCCTTGCTGTGCCAGATGTATGGTTCCATATGCCTCAAAAACACTTCGTATGTCAGCCTCATTTGCCTCGAATGGTACATTACGGAGTTTGACCCACATAAAGTGGCGGGATACGTCAATCAAATGCACCTTCACAGCTGGAGTAGCATCAAGACTCACGTCTTGAAATCTATGCACCAATGACTGGTAAACAGATGTGGAATTCAGTTTAATGAAGATCCTATATGCTCCATTCAGGGCAACACCAGAAACTTCATCGTCCTGGATACCATACGTCTCCCTGATGATGGTCGGGAGTAACACCTGCGCTGAAGTGGGTGAAATTGCCCCATGAAGCAGTTCTATGCCGATGGTATTTACGAAAATCACACTCGGCACCATTTTGGGTTTTAAAATTTGGGTAGCTCGCCTGAAAACAGCAGAGGGGTGCAGAGCACAACACCCCAACGTGGTCAGGCAGCGAATATATTGGTTTTGGGGGAACGATTACACGACTTTCTCTCTTGTTTCTTAGAGGTAACCTTTTCTAGATTATTTTGCTGTAATCTCTAGCCCCCAATGCAACCTTGGCAAAAACGTTGGTCTGAAATTATGCATAACTCATAATGGGAGGGTTTTGGCCCGGGAGAAGAAGTTGATATCCTTGGGGTGAAATTTGCCCCAAAACTAACCATGAGAACCATGTTGTAAATCTCCCAAAAAGGCACCAGGAAGCTTACGCACTTCCCCGTATCTCGCATTACTTGACGTAGGGGTTGCAAGTTTCTTAATGACAATTTATCTCCACCTGAGTATCCCCCCACTTTCTTGGTTTGCCTGCCCCCTCTCATCTTCGATGCTTGACAGGTGGAGAACAGAGCAAGACGTCTCATCTCTCCCCCTGGACCCCCCTGGAAGATCTGTTTTTCAGCAGAGCCTTAACTAGGGGGGATGTGGGGGGCCCTTACTGTTATTTTTAAGGGCCAATTTTGTAAAAGTACCACATTTGGGAAACCCACTTCGAGGACGCATAAACGTTTTATGCCACAAGGGGCAAAAGCAGCAATTTACTCTGCTGACCCTTCTCCAGAACATCACTCCATCTGGATCATATTACCCAGGAGGGTCGAGTATGGAAACATTGTAAGCATAAAGTTAGGAATCCTAAACCTGTAAATAGCTTGTCAATAAAGTAGGGATCCTAACCTTGTCAAACCCTGTGTAAAAAAAAGAGAGAGAGAGAGAGAGAGAGAGAGAGAGAGAGAGAGAGAAAGAGCAAAGACATGAGAAAAGGGGAGAGAGAGGGGGGAAAAGGGGGGAAGGAGGGGGGGGGGGGGGAGAGGAGGTGGGAAAGAGGGGGATGGAGGGAAGGGGAAAAGAGGAGGGGGAGAGAGAGAGGGGGAGGAGGGTGAGAGAGATGGGGGAAAAGGGAGAGGGGGAAGAAATGAAGAGGGGAGAGGATGGGGAGAAGGGGGAAGAGGGGGGAGATGGAAGGAAAAGGGAGAGGGAGAGGATGAGGGGGAGAGGAGAGGGGAGGGGGGGAGATAGAAGGGGGGGGGGAGGGAGAGGGGAAAAGATTGAGAGGGGGAGATGGAGAGGGGGAGAGATGAGAAGGGGGAGGTGTTAGAGGGAAAAGATGTTAGAGGGGAGAGAGGGAGAGGGGAGAGAAAGAGAGTAGTAGAGAGTGATAGGTAGAGAGAGAGAGCTAGGTAAAGGTGAGATAGGAAGAGAGAGTAGGTAGAGAGAGATAGATAGAAGTAGGTAGAAAAGGGGAGAGGTATTGGGGAGATGAGAAAGGATGAGGTTCAATGGTCAGTTCACTGAAAGGTGTGAACCTACGTATGTGTGTGTGTTTGATGTGTACTAAGCTTACAGTGCTTGTTCCTGTGTGTGTGTGGTGTGTGTGTGTGTGTGTGTGTGTGTGTGTGTGTGTGTGGTTTTGTGTGTGTGTGTGTGTGTGTTGGCATATGTGTGTGTATATGTGGTGTGTGTGTGTACTCACCTAATTGTACTCACCTAATTGTGGTTGCAGGGGTCGAGACTCAGCTCCTGGCCCCGCCTCTTCACTGATCGCTATGGGTCCTCTCCCTCTCGCTTCCCGAGCTTTGGCATACCTCTTCTTAAAAACTATTATGGTTCCTGCCTCCACTACTTACATGCTGGCTATTCCACTTCCTGAGACTCTATGCTTAAGAAATACTTCCATCGTCCCTGTGACTCGTCTGAGTCTTCAGCTTCCATTTGTGACCCCTTGTTTCGTGTCCCCTCTCTGGAACATCCTATCTTGTCTACCTTGTCTTTCCCTGCGTATTTGTTATGTCTTATCATGTCTCCCCTGACCCTTTGTCCTCCAGTGCGTCAGCCGATTTCCCCCAAACCCTTTTCACGTACGACTTTCCCCCGAGCTTTGGGGGACTAGCCTTTTTTGAAACCCCTTTTTACTTTCTCTAACTTCTTGACGTGCTTGACCGGGTTGTGGGTTCCAGATAGTGCTGCTACCCAGTATGGGCTAAAATGAACAGTGTACGTGTCTTGAACGACCTTTTAAAGGGGAATCGGAACGCTATTCTCGGTTTCCCAGGTGCCTTAGTGCAGCATTTTTTTTGGGTTGATGTGGCCCTCGGTGACGTGCTCGGTTTTTGGTCCCCCAAGTTCTTTCCCCCTGAGTGAGGTCTGTGTTTTTGCCCACCTGCCTATCTCTGTCTGCGGTTTTCTTTGCCCCTCCCAATCTTCATATTTTGCTTTTGGCGGGTTTTTGAATTCGAAAACCCATTTTCTGGCCCACATGCCCACCCTTCCGGTCTCTTTGAGCCCTCCCTCACCCTCATTCGTTTTTAATTCTTTCATCAACTTCCACATCTCGAAATAGGGACATTCAGGGGGTCTTTTCCCTTCCTATGTCGTTCGCATATATCAAAAATAGCACTGGTACTAAAACTGCCCCCTGTGGGACCCCGCTCGCACGGCGCCCTGTGATCCCTTTAGTCCCATGATCGTTGTTGCCTCCCTGTCGGGTTCTCCTTTCCATTGCAGTCCCCTCCCTGTTATATGCGCCTGTCCCCCAGCTTTGCCTAATCTTTTGTGGGGGGGCTGTGCCCAAAGGCCCTTCCTGCAGTTAGGAAAATGCAATCAACCCCCCCCCCCGCTCTCTCGGGTCTTATTCTGTTACCTTTAAAATACCCAAAAAGGTTTGTGAACATGATTTGGCCTTTCTGAACCCATGCTGGTTTCTTTTATAGTTATTCCCCTTCCCAGGTTTTCCCAAAATTTCCCCTCCTGATAACTTTTCCGACTTTGCCACAATAATGTCAGAGACACAGGTCTGTGTTAAGTCCCTTTTTCTGTTTCCTTTCTTAAATAGGGGGGGACTACTTTGCTGTCTTCCATTTCTCAGGTATTTGCCCAGTTTAAGGGATGTGTTGAAGATTGGGGTTTGGGGCATGCACGCATCTCTGATCCTTTCTAACGCCCCATGGGGAGATGCCGGCCCCATCGCCTTTAGGTATCAAGGTCACTTAGCAGTTTGCACCTCCTCCTCGGTTGTTGAATCATCCAAAACTTGTTGGTATATTCCCTCTTGATGTTCCCCTTTTGTGCTGTCTTCCCCAGCCCCCCCTGCCCTTTCTGTTTAAAAACTTCCTTAAATTCCGTTTAGTCCTCACATAGCTTGTCATTTTTTGTGAGTTCCCCCAAATTTGTCCCAGTTGATCACCTGGTCTTCGTGTTGCTTCCCCCTGATGTGGCTGTACAAAATTTTGGGTCAGTTTGTTTTCGTTGTATGTTATTTTCATATGTCGCTGGGCCCCCCTCTTATGTACATGTCTTTCCTGGCTTTACTTTTTCCCCTATTTTAGGGTTTCTCTGCTTCTGATTTTTTCCATTCTCTTTGATTTTGTTTTTGCCTCCTTACACGTGGGTAAACCAGGGGTGTTCTGTTTTTCCCCATTTTTCGTTGCCTTTTGCGAAAAAACCCTTTTCCCCGGCCCCTTGATTTTGTTGTTACATATTCCATATTCTTTTTCTGGTTTCCCCCGTTCTCTGCCCCAGGGAAAATTTCCCTTCGGAAGTTCCCCCTTGAGTCCCCCTTTTTAAAGTCAGGCTTTTCCCCTTTCAAATCCTGTTACTCTCCCCAATGAAATCTACTATGTATTCAAAGCCAAAACCACGTGTCACTAGCCCTAGGGGTTCAATGTGTGTCCTCAATGTCGAATGCCCAGGGGAACCAAGGTCCAAATCTTGCGGGTTCTCCCCCCCTTTCCACTTGGAGTGTCCTTAACTGTTGGGTGCATGGGTTTTCCAGCACCACACCCAAACATCTTGCCCCCATGTTTCGGACCCAAGGGGGCTCCGGTTTTCCCAGTAATCTATCAGTAAATCTTGTGTTTGTTTGGTTTGTGGTGTGTGTTTTTGGGTGTGTTGTGTTGTGGTGTTTGCGTGTGTTTTTTTTGTGTGGTTTTGTGTGTTGGGGGTGTGTGTGTTGTGGTGTTGTGTGTGTTACTCACCTTTTTTGTGGTTGCAGGGGTCGGGGTCCAGCCGCCCCCTGTGTGTGTGTGTGTTGTGTGGTGTTTGTGTGTTGTGGTGTGTGTGGGGGGTTTGTGTGTGTGTGTGTGTGTATGTGTGTGTGTGTGTGTGTTTGGTGTGTGGGGGAGAGATGGTTAGGGGGGTAGGGGAGGGGTGGTTGAAAATTGTTACTCTCATTTCTGTGGGCTCAAATTTGTCCCAGCTGTCTTTTCCCGTAAGTACTCTTCCCCTTATTTCCCCTTTTTGGATTAAGTATCAATTATGGGTTATTTCCCTTTTCCTTGCTCACTTTGAGAGAGGACTTCCTGTTCCTAAAATATTATATGCTAATAACTACCGGTAGTAAAATAGTAGTTCCCCCCGGGGAAATGTGTCCTCACACTCTTCAAAACTATCTTCATTTATGTTTTCTAGTCTAGTTCTGGTAATGCTTGAGGAGTGAGTGATTATCTAACAGTGATGCAAAAACCTAAACCCCGAGCCAACATGCAACCCTTGGGTAATACTTGCGTGGGGCGTTGCGGGGACAAGTTGCCCGATGTGATGACGTAGTCGTGTACATAGGCCCTTTTACACCCGTGATGTTTATCCAATATGCTCTACATCCCGCTTTTCCCCACGCGATTTACTTTTCAATTTTAAAATATACGCTTCAATTATTAAAATTCCTTTATTGTATAATGGCAGCAACTTGTGTGACTTCACTGCTTCAACAGGCCTACTCTGCCTTTTCCCCTTTTTATTTTTAATTTTTTTTTTCTCCTTTTGCTTATTTGTTTTTTCACTCTCATGAATTTTGCCCCCAAATTTTACGTTATCCCAAACGTGGGAATTCTTGAACACCCCTTCCACATCACTTTTTAAATTTG